>JASDQU010103135.1:0-11883 GCA_032191745.1 Picea mariana
ATGATTATAAATTTAAATAATGTGAGAATTTAAATAAAATGTTCTTAGTGATTTAAATCTCTTCTGATGTTATTTAACCTAACAGTTTTTAAATCTCCTCCATATTATCACAACAATTTTCATAATTACATAAAAAATAAAATAATAAGGATTAGCTCAAAGTTCACAACATTGACATTTACATTTATTATTATATAGTCAAAATATTTACACATAGTAAGAGGATCAAGTTGTTACTTAGAAGTTAGAGTATTTATGAACATGCATAGGTACTTATATTCATGAAGATGATGATGATTAAAGTTTAGATCAAATTGATCTATACCTTAAGAAGGTAAGTGATTACTTGGAATTTTTTAGAATTTTATTTATGTCTTTCAAATTTATATTTATTATTATCATTATGATCTCTATCCTTAAAAATAGTTTTTCAATGTGTAAGCATTGCCCATTTTCCTTCATTCCTTCTTTCTTTTACCTTTTGATTTTTCTTCCTTAATTCAGCTTGGTATGGAATGAGGTCTTGATTTATAAATATTTATGACACCTTTAAGCTTGGATTTTACTGAGTATGCCATATTTATGGTCATTATAGCGTACTTTGACATGGATCAACCTATCTTTATATTTGATTTCTTTTCCCATTCTCTTTGGTTCTATCACGTAAGTTGTTTCAATTTGTGATTTTTTTTTTGTTCTTCTTTTACTATTGCTAGTGTGTCATCATCTTGTTGTTCTTTTATACAAAACATTATGAGGTTCGAGGCTCTTTTGTCATGCTCATGATCCAACTCAATAAGCCTTTCATTTCATCTTTGATGGGGTTGATATCCAATTTATTTTCCAAACTAATTAGGGCCAAATTGTTAGTCATCTTTTCTTCTTGCTCTTTAATCCTATCTCTCATGTTGAGATTCACTTTGACCTCTCCTTATTGAATAATAATCAAAATCATTACCATCGAATCTCAAAACTCTAATTGTTTATACATAATATATTAATAGAGTATTGTCCATATTTTTTTGTGAGTTTATACATTTTAGTTTAGTATGATACATTTTTTTTATAACCATATATGTTTGTTTATTCTCAATTTATAAAGTGTGGATGAAGATTGTGTTTATGATGGAGAGCGCATTCTTTTCACTTTTATCACTACTAATAATACTTTGTTCTCTCACAAGTTAGAGAAGGGATATATGTTTGTCTTTCCGAGGGAACATGTTTATTTTCATCATAGCATTGGGCCTTATTATATCATGGTCATCACCACATTCAATAGGTAGTTGATCACAACCCAAGTGCTTCTGTTATCCATGTTTATCTCAAGTCCTCTTCAAGAGGATGTGTTGGCCACTATGTTTTAGATCAACAACGAGGTGGTGAAGGAAAGCAATTCTAAATTTTGTTGAAAGTAATTTTTTTTGTTGTTTTCTCTGAGTCCTCCTTTTGATTGTAGTAGTATATATTGTTGCAAGCAGTTGTATGGATAAATCACTAGATAAATAATCAAATTTGTATGGATTTTAAAGGTTTTCAATAAAGTTTCAACTATACAAATTTTGTCTATGTCCATCCAATGTACTGACCTCCATGATTTTGATTTGATTTTCATATAAAGAATGAAATCCACTAAATAATGGATTCATCTTTGCCCTCTCATTTTTAGAAATCTACAAAATGTATACATAAAAACTCTCTATTGTCCGATAAAATCCACTAAATAACAAATTTGTTTTCACTTTCTAATTTTTAATAATATATCCATTGTATATAGACCAATTTCCTACTATCTAAGAACATGTCCCTCATAGATACTTTGCTAGTTAAAGAATTGCACCAACTTAACGTTTCTCAATGTCTCATACATGGAATAATATGGATTAGTTCTAATCTGAATCGGATGCGAACATGAACAATTGGCTATCGGCATAGGATCTAGGATGATCAACAAGGGCATTAATTAACGCTATGGATGTTGATGTATATCAACTTGTTGGCATGAAGGGTCCCATGACATCATGGTTGATGTCTACTCATGTATTCAATGTAGTCTAAGTCAAACATATGAGATGTGAAGTCGGGTAGTATATTGTTGTACATAAATAAATAATGTATTAAGAAAATATGATACATTCATGCAACCATTTCCCATTGGGAAAAAAGAAAAACTACTAAGAGGAGGTGAAGAAACAAATCGGGGAGAAGTTGAAATGTTAGAGATGCCTGGCCATCCAACTATCCTCCCAGTCGATTGACTCTCCTATATCATGTTTCCCCATAATGAAAAATGGGTTCTTTGGTTGTGAATGAAGCAGGGGGTTGCCCATAAATCATTGAGGAATATAGAGATGAACTACAAAGCCCATAACTTTCCCATTGTTGAATAATAAAGAGCCTGATTGAAGCTAAAAGAATGTTGGTTTTCCTATTTGGGTTTCCAAGGTAAATTATGAGGTTTGTGTGTGTGTTTATTGTATTTGAATTTTGTTGTCTATGAGTGGAAACAATTGCACTATAATTTAAATGGTAAATGGCGTTCACTAAAATTAATGGTTGTTTGTGTATTACTTCATAAGGGGAAATATGTACTAGTTGTGATTTGGTTTGTTTTTCCTTAGATACTGTTTCCATGGTCCAGTAATTCGGTCTAACAACTATTTAACCATGCTCGTACATCCACTTGAGAGTTGGAAATCGACGACTCTCCTTCTAGATATGTTTCTATTTTCCTGGAAGCTGCTAATATAGTTTGAAGATTTATTGGGGAAATTTCTCTCACTCATAGAGTTGAATTGTTGTTGGTTGGTGTCTAACTTTTCCCATGTGCCATTCATTAATTTTTTCCATTTCTGAAGTGTTTCCCTTTGCCCATAGGTTGTATAAAGACCATACTATGCATTCTAGTGTTGCTTGAGCGTTTCTTGTTTTCCCACGAGGCAGATAAAACATTTTTCTTCTTTGCTAGTTACCCAATTCACCCAAGACGTTTTTTAATTGTTGTTAGTTACCATATTCTCCCTCTAAACATTTTTTTGACATCATTGGTCGTCAAATTCACCCTTTGTTGTTCAACCCAACTCATGCTTGAGAATTTTTCTTTATCGTTCATCGACTCATTCTATATGATTCATTTTCCTCTTCTTTATTTCACCGACTACACTTGCAAGCTGACTAGTTATTTCATCAGGATGGTTAAGTTTCTTTATCTTAGTCGATTCATGTCCCTTGGTAGAACAAACATGTGAATGGTCAAATCGACTTGTGGATAGTCTTATTTCTTATCTTTTGGTCAACTCAACTTGTGGAAAGTCAACTTGATTGTCATTTGGTCAACTTGACTTGTGGAAAGTCTACTTGCTTGAGATTTGGCTAACCCGACTTGTAGATGTTCAAGAGGTTTGTATTTAATTTACTTGATTATTAGCTTGGCTAGTCGAGTTTCTGTCATCTAGTGAGATCTAATATTATAGTTGTATTGTAGAGGATTTCATTTTGGTGAAATGAAAGGGCTATAATTCTTTTGCTTATGGATTAGAGGGTACAAGAGAATAATTTCAAATTCACATAGTGAGACTTGTATGGTAAGTACCCACAATGAAGAATTGTCATGAAGGCCCCAAGAAGGAAGAAAATAATATAAAGATAGAATGCAAGACTAAGCCAAAGATGGCATAATGAAATTACAGTAAGACATAAGTACCTTTCTGTGTGGAGGCTAAGGTGGACATCAAGCCATATGCCAGGAAAGTGGATGCCATCAGGATCAACCAACGACTACAACATATGGAAGTATACTTCAATGTGCATGAAGTAACTAGGAAACAAAAGATTGTTGTTTCTTAGTTGAAACTTAAAGGCCATGCTTAGCCATGGTGGGAGAGCAATGCTGTAGCTAGAGCACTAGGAAATGAACCATCGATGACTGATTGGAAGGTGTTCAAGGACATGATAAAATCCTAGTTTTACCGAATATGATATGAGGAACACCAAAAAATTGTATGGCATTACTTCAGGAAGAGATAAGGAAAATCAGTGCAGGAGTTCACCACATAGTTAAGGAAGAGATAAATTCATATGGGAGTCTCTCTCAAAAGTCTATACATGTTAATCAAGTATTTGGGGTCATTGTTAACTTTTATTCGTAGACAAATAATTCTATTTAGAACAAATATGCTTGATGAGGCCAGTGTTCAAGCACAATAGCTCGAGGGGAGAAAGCATAAGTAGAAAGAAAGTACACACAAACAAGCAGAACCACAAGAGCAATATAAAAAGAAGAAAAAAATAAGAGGTGGATTGAGAAGAAGATTATGGCTACAAGAAAAGAAGAAACACCTTCCTCCAAACAATGGAAAGGATGTGATTGAAAGGGACACATTAAGGAGAACAATTGGAAATTTCACCCTAAGAAGCACTCCAAATATTTACGGAAAAAGAAAAAGAAAGCATTAATATTAGTGGATGCTAAGGAATGGGTGGATAACACCTAAGACCTGGAAGGGAAGACCAATTGCACTAATATTCATAAAGAGGTGGAATTGGTTGGTTGTAGTCACAAGGAGGAGAATGATATGACCTCACTCTTTTATCTGTATTGGATAATTATATTACTTATCATATATATCACTACTTTTTGGGTGGAAAAATTGGAGGAATCAACTTGTAGGGCCATTTCAGCGGCTGGTCCAAATTTGGAAATTTGGTTCCAAAAAATAGTTAGAAATATTATTGATCCATTTTGAGGAATCAGATGACCTTTTATTTTCCAAACCTTCCTATTAAAGAATATTCTAAATTCTACATGTCGATATCTTTCCAATGACATAGATCGTTCGTCAATTAGAGTTCATATGAGAAAGTTATTCCTCTCACAAGTTGACCTACCGTATTGTTCGCCATGGTGTGAGTAGATGCCACGTGGATTTTCTAAGAACATTCTAGAAGGTCCAAAACCTTATCACAATTGAACATCGAGGAAATCAAAAACCTATCCCTAGATGGCTATTGAGCTATGTTAAAAACCATGCCATTAGGAGGAGAAGGGGTTCCATTCTTTTGCATTATATCTTGTTCCATAGTTGAGAAGAACATTAGAGAGTTGTATTATGTGAGCATAACATAGGGGGAGAGATTTTGTAGCAGCCATACAGGCCACAGTTCAAAGCAAACTCCATAGAGAGTGCCTCTTTCTTTGTACTTGCATCATTTATTTACCAGAGAAAAGAGAGCAGAGTAGCCTCACCTTATAGCTAGGTTTTCTCTCGTATTGGGTTTCCTAGGTCATATCTTGTGTTTATTTTTGGATGGTGTGAATGTGTTTTATTGTCATCTATTTTTCTATGTTTTATCTATTTTATTTGTAACTGAATATTATGGATATCTAAAGGAAATTAACCTTAATAGTAAATATTTCAGTATTTTATTAGATATGTTGTGACGAATTGTTCGATTGGAATATCCACGACAGTTTACATATCACTCTTTTGCTTTAAAATCCACATGAGAAAAGCAATGTGGATTGTTTGTTTGATCCTGATTCACAATCTAACTGGATCTCTACACAACTAGTTGATAAGCTTGGGATGGAGACGCAATATCATTTGCATCCATACCCCTTGGGTTGGGTAATGGAGAACCAATATCATATACATCCATACCCCTTGGGTTGGGTAAGGAAATATGTGGAATTTAAAGTGAGAAAGAAGTGTAAATTTAAGCTTTCCATCAATCAAAACTTTGTTGATGAAGTAGTTGCAAATGTGGTCCCTCTGGACATATGTGTCCCGTCATCTTGGGAAGTCAATATTCTTACATGAGGGATACAATTTTCAGAAGTAAGGAGAAGCCATATAGGATAGTCAAGGATGGAAAATAATGTGCCATAAATTCACAAAAGGACAAAGCTAATCTCTCTTCGATCAATGCTCATCAAGATAGAAGAATCATGGGAAGTAAAAAGAAGTTTTTCTTGCTATTATTGAGAGAAAGAAACCAACAAGGAAAAGGAAGTGAGTTGGATATGAAGGAATCCTAGGAAGGATGTAGTGGCGAGAACCATCGACAACTACACCAATTGATTGAAGCCTAAGATGAAGTGTTTCAAGAGCCTTGGGGACTTCAACCCAAGTGAAAGGTTGAACACGAGATTCAGTTGTTGCGGAAGTCACCATTGCCTAACATTAGGTTGTATAGGAAGTCCATTATCAAAGTAGATGAAGTAAAGAATAAATTGTAGTAGTTGTTGGAGAAGGGAGTCATCATACCCAGTACATCGCCATGTGGCTCGCCCATCATCATGGTTCCAAAGAAAGATGGAAGATGGATTCTCCTTCGAGTGAGGATAACTCGAGTCCCTTGGTGCATTCATGATATTCATTTGATTTTCCCTTCTGGGATGACTATAAAATTTATACCAAATTTATACTTGCAAAAGACTTTGAACTTCCCTTTGGGGATTATAACATCCTGCAACTTCATTCTCCTTTCTGATTTTTTCCACTACTTGAGCCACCATGGCCTTGACTATCCAATATGTCTCCACCAATTTGAAGTATTTTATTTCCCAAGTCCTTGAGTAAAAAGGGTCGTCAACCCACCCCTTCACTTCCTCTACTATCCCTTCTTTGATGGTGTTGTTCTACTGGATTCACACCGCTTCTTAAATTTCTATTGTTGTCTTCCTTTCCTCATCTGTACAAATATATTTAAATCTAGAGTCTCCCTTCCATGCCACTCTGGAATACCTGGTTCTATTCACTGGGCCTTGGGAAGATGACACATCTATTCTCTTTCCCTTTTGACGGCCTTCCCGTACTCCTCTTATTTCCATCCTACGACTCCTTGCTGACTTGGTTTTTCCTGTCATTATACCCACGTCCTTCATGCACCTCTTCTGCCCTTGATTTTTTCATCAACTTCTCCACATAATTTTTCTTGACCTCCTTCTTGAAATTCGCTTAACTTCCTACTCAGAACAAAAACCAAACTAATACTTATGCTCTCCCCCTTGATCGTTTCCTCGAGTAGAGAGACACAAAACCCACCTCCAGAACTTCTGCTCCTTTTTTCTACAAAGCTTCCCGTGGATTTCTAAGAAACTCCTCTATCTAAAGCATTCTTCTTCTATCAACTTTACCAATGAAGACCCATTACACCAACTCTTCACAATGCTAGTTCCTTTCGCATCAACCCTCACATTGAAAGTCCTTGTCATAACCACTTATGGCTGGTTTGCATTAATTTCCTTTGCATTCAAGGTAATCCCACTAATTCACACATACTTGATATTCATGGGGCTTGGTTCCCACAATGGTTGATCTTGTATGGTCCACATCTCCCAATGATGATGACCACCCTTGACTCCTCAACGTGGTGTCCTCTTAACTGAGCTACAACCCATCTGTCTGAATCGGGTTACCATCTTTCTACCTATTAGCATCATGTATCGGGGTTGGTGCACACCACACAAGTCTTGAAATTCTTGTATTCCTTATTTTGACCAACCCACACTTGGATCCGATGATCTCCAAGGAATCCACTTTTCCTCTCTATCACTCCATTTTTCTAGCATATTTTGTAGGGCCTCCACGTGGCAATCCTCTATCACAACCTTCTCTCAATGTGTAGCACCCCATTCCAGGAGCAAATCTTACAACGTACAATAACATTTACGTTTACATTTTCATTTATTATTATATAGTTAAATTATTTACATATAGTAAGAGGGATCACATTGTTACTTATACTATTTATGAAAATACATAAGTACTTTTATTACATAATAATAGAAAGCATTAGCATCAAATCTCAAAACTCTAATTATCTATGCATAATATACTAATAGTGTATTTTCCACATTGTTTGTGAGTTTATACATTTGACTTTAATATGATACAATTTTTTTGGGGTTATAACCATATGTTTGTTTATGGTCAATTTATAAAGTGTGAATTGTTAGTGAGTTTATACATTTGACTTTAATATGATAAATGTTTTTTGGGTTAAAACCATATGTTCGTTTATTGTCAATTTACAAAGTGTGAATGAAGATTGTGTTTATGATGGAGAGCATCATTCTTGTCACTTTTATCGCTAGAGAAATGATATGTGTTTGCCATTATGAGGGAATGGTTGCGTTTTCATCATAGCATTGGGCCTTATTATGTTGTGGCCCGAACGACTTATGTTCTTATGTTTAGGTCGAGTCCTCTTCAAGAGGATGTGTTGGCCATGGCATTTTAGATCAACAATGAGGTGGTGAAGAAAATCAGTTCTTAATTTGCTCCCAAGTAAGTTTTTTCGATTGTTTTCCCCTCTCCGTTTTTTCGTTTCTAGTAGTATATATTGTTGCAAGTAGTTGTATACATAAATCACTAGATAAATAATCAAAGTTGTATGGATTTTAAAGGTTTTCAGTAAAGTTTCAAAATTTCGTCTATGTTCTTCCTATGCAGACCTCCATGATTTTGATTTGATTTGCATATAAAGAATGCAATCCACTAAATAATAGATGCATCTTCACCTTCTCATTTTTAATAATATACAAAATGTATTTATACAAATTCCCTACTATATGATACTAAAGAACAAATTCATTTTCACTTTTTTATTTTTAATAATCTACTCAATGTATATAGACCAATTTCCTACTATATGAGAACACCCTCGTAGGTACTTGGTTAGTTTATTAATTGCACCAATTTAATGTTTTTCAATGTCTCATACATGGACCAATATGGCCTAGTTCCTTCCAAGGATGTTATTTAACACATTCCAATTAATGTGTAAATGTGCATAAGAATGAAAAGATCTTGTATACATCTAACTTATGCAGAAAAAATACAACAAAAATTATAAAATAAGGTAAAAAATTTGAAACTATGTAGAAAAAATACAACAAAACTTATAAAATAAGGTAAAAAAAGTTGAAACATTTGTGTGAATACAATTGTGTAGAAGTAGGATTTTTATATAAGTAAATAATAAAAATGAATACAATGAGAGAAAGAGCATGTTGAAAGAACAAGAAAGATAATTGGTATACATACCTTATAAGATCATTTTATGTATTTTAAGCATGGACTAGTGATAATTTACTTTGAAACGCTCATTCTATATGTTTTAAACACAAATTGGGTCTAGCGTGTGTGGTTGTGGGATGGAGTGTTATCCTCCTACCCTCCTTCCTGTAACATTCCACTCTTGCATGCATTGAGTGAACTTATTCTTTGAGGACACTTTCTTGCAAGTGATTTGGGTTATTATATCTATTGGTCGTTTTGATTATTATTATGAGATATTATGGATTTGATGATATGTTATTTGGTTGTATTTACATAGACAGGTGCTATTGATTGAGTTCTCTTGAGTATGCAGGACTTTGGACCTCAAGGATGCAGAGGCATCGATGAAACCCCTTGGACTCCAGATCGAATCAGGGAGTGGACTGTTGGGTCTGAATGTTGTTGATGTGACATATGTACATATGATTAGATGTTATGATGATTGATTATTATTGCTGACATGATTCGTTGATGGATGCAGGCCGATGATAGCTTGCCGACCAGACTCACATATGAAGTAGAGAGGTCACGCATGACAACCAAAGACATTGAGGGAGAGGTGTGGCAGTAGCCCTACCACAACCTAATAGCACTCTCACCATGGCTCGAACTATAGGTTAACGATTAACTAGTTCGAGAAGACCCACGATGGCGTGAGAGAAGAATGTGACATCCGTTCACGATGATTCTAAGGGGCACACAATAAGGCAGGGGTATTATTCCTTAGAGGCCCTTAGTCTCCCACAAGATCACCTAGCAGAGTATTGACTCCATGGGTTTGATGTCTAGCAAATTCAGTCAAGAGGCGAGTGGCACCCTTGGAACATGTAGTGTGTCTTGAAGGGCACGTCACGCAATGAAAATGAAAAGAGGTGAGTGGCACCCTTGGAGCACCTAGTGTGTCCTGAAGGTCACGTCGTGATTTTCACTGGTAAGTGAATAAACCTAGTCATCCTTAAAATGAATGATGTGATAAGTAAGGTTAAAAAAAAAAAATTCCTAATAAAAATGTCGCCCAACCTAGTGAAATTAAAACCTAGGCCTAAGTAGAACATGTGGTAAAAAATAATAATAATAAATAAACATGTAACAAGAAGGGGGGTAAGAAATTCAAACTTATTTATTAAAGTTAAAATTATAATGGAGGATTAAATTTTTTGATGACACAACCCTCCTCAACCCGTGGGTCGGAAGGTTACATACACAGGATCATTCTCCTCTCCTTGGCCTGAAGAGATCTCGGCAAATGGCTCTTCTATTTCCCTTTCGAGAAACCTACACCCACAATCAACTTCAAGAATTCCCCCTTGTACTTCGGGAAATCAGACTTCGCACTTTCGTGAATCCGTTGGTCGAGTGTATTATCCCTTGATCTCTGAAACCCGAAAACAGTCAACGCTGACCCTTCCTCTTTCTCTTTCAAACTTTTCCTTATTGCAATTTCGGCAGTCATAGTGTCAAGCAACTTGTTCCCGCGATTCCCAAAAATCGATTTTATGAAATTTCGATGCGCTCACAAGGTTGACTTTTCAACGCCCCTTTACTTCTGTCGGGACTTCAGACTTTGCAATATCGCGAATCCTAATGCAATGAATTCGGAACTTCGCTCCATGAAACTCTGAAATGGTCAACTGAGTTTGACTCCGTGTCAATAGTGCGCCACCTGTCCGCTTCGCTGACTCCTCTGGTCTCACGCCATTCTCTTAGCCTTTGGGACTTCGCGTTTCGTGATATCACGATTCTCGTTGCAAAGGTTACAAAACTTCGACCTATGAAATCCCGATATAGAACCCACATGTAAATCCAACAACCCTTGTGGCTTGGATCTAAGGTCCTACTCCTCCTAAGCTTAGAACCTTTAGGAATACCTATGGTAACTCCCCTGCTCTTTTGTGAGATCTGAAAACTCTCGGGACTTCGTGGATTCTCAACAGAGAATTCCGACCGTCTGTCTCTTCCTTTGAGAACTCGTCCTCCTGTGGTCCAATGTCGCTATGCCTTCTTACAACTTTCAAGGCACTTGGCTCCTGCCTTCCTTCGACTCCTTCGAAGGTCTAATTCCTTCTGAGCTTTCCCCAACTTTGAATTTTTCAGAAAACCGTTGCACACACTCCCTGCGGCAGACTTCCAAACACTTTCAAGTATTGAAATCATTCGACTCTACGCACACATGCAGTAGCGGTCTTTCAGTGCTTCGCTCAGATTCAAAACTCTGAGACTTTACTTGGCCTACGCACTCCTTGCATGGCTCATGTGCCTGACTGAACTTCTATGGAAATGAGAACAAAAGCTATCTCTCCTGAGCTTTCAGAGACAAACCTATGAACGCCTTGTCGACGCACTCCTTGTGGACAATTCAACTACACTCCTTGCAGGAACTCTTTCTCAGATAGAGAAACAATTGAAAATAATTCTTTTTCCCTTTCCTCTCAGATTTCAAACATTCAACAAGAAATCATTCATACATAGCATAAAAGAAATTACATGACAGAAAGAGTAAAAACATTCTTGAGCATAACATTCAAAGATGCATACACATAGAATATATGAACACCATGAGTTTGAATCATAGCTTTCTTGTATTAATTCATAACTTCTGTACATGGAGTATGCTACACATCTCTCTCTGCTTCTCCTTTATTCTCTTCATTATTATTATACAGTACACAATGAGGGTGTCTATATCACGTTTCCCTCTTGCGCTCGAAAACTGTCAAATCTACATATTCAACTCTACCTACCTTCATTAACTACCATAAATGCCTTTTATCTACTAAGGACGAGAGCGGATTGCTCAAGGTCCATTTACATTATACAA
>JASDQU010103135.1:13043-25527 GCA_032191745.1 Picea mariana
AAGTCGAATGACTTCTTTGAAAAACAGATTTGCAATGTGAGTTGCGTCACTGGTCTTCTGACATGGAATGAAGTGTGCCATCTTGGAAAATCTATCCACCACCACAAAGATTGAGTCAAAACCTCTTTGTGTTCTTGGCAACCCCAATATGAAATCCATGCTGATTGCATCCCACAGCCTTTTAGGTATGGGCAATGGTTGATAAAACCCCGTATTCTACTTCCTTCCCTTCGAATGCTCGCAAATTCTGCATCTTTCCACAAATCTCTTGACATCTACTCGCATTCCCAGCCAAAAATATGACTCACTCAACTTTGCGAACGTTTTGTCATGACCAAAGTGCCCTGCCAATCCTCCACTGTGTTTCTCCTTTAGCAAATTCTCCCTCATGGAGCATTTCAGAATACACAGTTGATTACCTTTAAACAATAATCCTTCCTGGATCATGTATTCTATCCATTGGCTTTTGTCTCTGAGAATTGGATTCTCAACTGCTTCATACGCCTCCTTAAAATCCTGATCATCTACATACATGTTTCTGAGATCATCAAAACCCAACGTTTTGACTTTGAACTCCTGCAATAGCAAACACTTCCTGCTCAAAGCATCAACAACTTCGTTAGCTGTACCATAAATATGTTTAATCACAAAAGTGAAGTTTTTCATATATTCCACCCATTTGACATGTCTCTGATTCAACTTTTCCTATTGAGTCACAAATTGTAATGCATGATTGTCATTGTATAAGACAAACTCCTTCAGAATCAAGTAATGTTTCCATTTCTTCAATGCCTGAATGATAGCATAAAACTCCTTATCGTAAGTGGAGTATTTCACTTTCGCTTCATTCAGCTTCTCGCTGAAGTATGCTATCGGCCTATCCTCCTGACTTAAGACAACCCCTATTGCAAATCCACTTGCATTGTATTTCACTTGAAATGTCCTTTGGAAATCCGGCAACACCAGAACTGGTTGTTCCGTGATTTTCCTCTTCAACAGATTAAAACTCTTCTCAGCCTATTCTATCCAGTGAAAAGACTTGTGTCTTTTCTTCACTGTGTCCATCATCGGTGCACTAATTCCACTGAAATTCCTAATGAAATTTCGGTAGAAACTAGCCAATCCATGAAAACTTCTCACCTCAAAGATATTCTTCAGTGATGGCCAATTCTTGATTACCTCCACCTTATCTGGATCCATCTTCAACTCATCTGTAGAAATAACAAATCCCAAGTAAATGAGATTTGTCTTCATCAATGAGGATTTCTTCATGTTTATCAACAGCTTCTCCTGCTATAACCTCTTCATCACTATAGTCAAATGTTTCAGATGATCTGCCACTATTTTATTGAAAACTAGTATGTCATCCAGATATACAATGACAAATTTTTCGATGAACTCCCTCATGAATTCATTCATAAGCCTCATGAAGGTACTCGGTGCATTTTTTAAGCCAAATGGCATAACAAGCCATTCATATAACTCTTCATTGGTTTTGAATGCTGTCTTCCACTCATCACCTTCTCTCATGCGGATTTGATGATAACCGCTTTTCAAATCAATATTTGAAAAATACTTTGCTCCACTCAGGTAATCCATCAGATCATCCATCCTTGGCAATGGAAATCTGTACCTAATGGTTATTTTGTTAATCGCCCTCGAGTCATTACACATCCTCCAACCTCCATCTTTCTTCGGACTGAGTACTGTTGGAACAACACACGGACTCAAGCTTTCTCTGACCAACCCTTTGTCCAACAAATCCTGGACTTGCCTTTTGACCTCTTCATTCTCTTGTGGCGTCAATATGTACGCGGCTTTGTTTGGAAAACTATCCCTTGGTATGAGATCAATGTGATGACTCACACTTCTGATCAGTGGCAACGAATGAGGTAGTTCGTCCACTACTATGTCAACGAACTCTTCCAATAGTTCCTGAACCTCTTCTAGTAAATCATTTATTCTTGTGCTGGTCAAAACAATCTTCGGTTTCCTTACCACAATGAACTATGGTTCTTCTTTCTTCTTAACCTCTGTAAGAAGTTCCTTCCCACTCATGATAAGTACAGTGTTGCTTACTTCCGGTTTCACCTCCTTATCCTTGATTGGAAGCAACATGTGAGTCCTCCCATTCTTCTCTAGGGTGTATGTGTTCATTCTCCCATCATGAATCACATTCCTGTCATATTGCCATGGTCTACCCAACAATAGATGACAAACATCCATAGGAATAACATCATAGAGTATCTTATCATTATACCCTCCTATCTTAAATTCAACTAAACATTGTTTAGTGGCAGTTACCTGGTGTCCTTTCTGTAGCCATGAAACTCTGTATGGGCTTGGATGATCAATCGTCTCCAGCTCCAACTTTTCTACCATATCTGTAGAAACGAGATTATCTATGCTACCACTATCCACGATGACCTTACATACCCTATCCTTGGTCTTGCAAGTAGTCTGGAAAAGTCTGTTCCTTTGGATTGAACTCTCCACCTCCTTCTCTGGTTCCAAAAGAACTTTTCTCATCATCAACGATCTTCCGCCTTCAGCATCTTCTACCTCAACATCTCGCCTCTGTGCCTCGGCGATGTGAGTTTCTCCTCCGTATTTATTTTTATCTGGACACTCATAAGACTTGTGCCCATTCTTTCCACATGTGAAGCATGTTATCACTTCACCTCTTCCTCTTCCTCTACCTATGGTACGAGGAAAAGTATTTTTGTCAGCATAATCTCCTCTCTGTTTAGTATGCTACGCTCGCTATGAGGTTCCACCTAGTAATTTCCCCTTCATCTTCACGATCATTCTGTCCCAACTTTTGATCTTCTGCTTGCCTTTGCAACGTCTGTCAGCTTGTAGTTCATCCCACCACAATGCTGCATGTCCCTTCAATCTTGTGACAGCATGCTTGATCTTCTTGTCCTCTTCGACATCTTCATAGTCAAAGTATGTGTCTAGAGCTCTAATCCAGTCTAGAAGCTCCTCTGCATCCAGATTTCCCTCATAAACTGGAATGTCCATTTTCTCTCTTGCACCCATTCTTGCAATAGCTCTGATCAAACGTTCGTTTGATGCATCTTCAGCGCAACTTCTTTTTCTTGTTCAGCCTCAATTTCACTTTCAGAATCACTTAGATCCCCAACACTGACTATACGTCTCTGTGCTATCTCCATGTCTTCAACTCTAGCGTGTAAATCACGCATTTCTTTCTCCATGGCTGGATCAGTCATCTTCCTACCTCTTCTTCTTGACATTTCCTTCTCCTCTGGTGGATCGGGTGTTTGTCTGTCACTTCTCCTTGGCGGCATGGTGAATTCTCCTTTTCTCTGCTACAAAAAGCAAAGAACCTTTCTGAGCTCTGATACCAAAAATGATGACGCAACCCTCCTCAACCCGCGGGTCGAAAGGTTACGTACACAAGATCGTTCCCCTCTCCTTGGCCCGAAGAGCTCTCGTAAAATGGCTCTTCTATTTCTCTTTCGGGAAACCTGCACCCACAATCAACTTCAAGAATTCCCCCTTGTACTTCGGGAAATCGGACTTCGCACTTCCACGAATCCGGGGGTCGAGCGTATTATCCCTCGATCTTCGAAACCCAAAAACAGTCAACGCTGACCGTTCCTCTTTCTCTTTCGGAATTTTCCTTATCACGATTTCAGCGGTCACGATGTCAAGCAACTTGTTCCTGCGATTCTCGAAACCCAATTTTCTGAAATTCTGATGCGCTTACAAGGTTGACTTTTCAACGCTCCTTTACTTCTGTCAGGACTTCGAACTTCGAAATATCATGAATCCTAATGCAATGAATTCAAAACTTCGCTCCATGAAACTCTGAAATGGTCAATGGAGTTTGACTCCATATCAATAGTGCGACACATGTCTGCTTCGCTGACTCCTCTGGTCCCACACCGTTCTCTTAGCCTTCGGGACTTCGCGTTTCGTGATATCACAATTCCCATTGCAAAGGTTATGGAACTTTGACCTACGAAATCCTGATATAGAACCCACGTGTAAATCCAACGGCCCTTGTGGCTTGGATCTACGGTCCTACTCCTCCTAATCTTAGAACCTTTAGGAATACCTGTGGCAACTCCCCTGCTCTTTCATGAGATCTGACGGCTCTCGGGACTTCGCGGATTCTCAACAGAGAATTTTGACCGTCTGTCTCTTCCTATGAGAACTCATCCTCCTGTGGTCCGACGTTGCTATGCCTTCTTACAACTTTCAAGGCACTTGGCTCCTACCTTCCTTCAACTCCTTCGAAGGTCTAATTCCTTCTGAGCTTTCCCCAACTTTGAATCTTTCAGAAAACCCTTGCACACACTCCTTGCGGCAGACTTCCAAACACTTCCAAGTATTGAAATCCTTCGACTCTGTGCACACCTACAACAACAGTCTTTCAGTGCTTCACTCAGATTCGAAACTCTGATACTTTACTTGGCCTGCGCACTTCTTGCATGGCTCCTGTGCCTGACTGCACTTCTATGGAAATGAGAACAAAAGCTATCTCTCTTGAGCTTTCAGAGACAAACCTCTGAACGCCTTGTCAATGCACTCCTTGCGGACAATTCAACTGCACTCCTTGCAGGAACTCTTGCTCAGATAGAGAAACAATTGAAACGCATTCTTTTTCCCTTTCCTCTCAGATTTCAAACATTCAACAAGAAATCATTCATACATAGTATAAAAGCAATTGCATGACAGAAAGAGTAAAAACATTCTTGAGCATAACATTCAAAGATGCATACACCGAGAATATATGAACACCATGAGTCTGAATCACAGCTTTCTTGTATTAATTCAGAACTTCTGTACATGGAGTCTGCTACATAGCTCTCTCTGCTTCTCCTCTATGCTCTTCATTATTATTATACAATACACAATGAGGGTGTCTATATCCCATTTCCCTCTTGCGCTCTAAAACTGTCAAATCTACACATTCAACTCTACCTACCTTCTTTAACTACCATAAATGCCTTCTATCTACTAAGGACAAGAGCGGATTTCTCAAGGTCTGTTTACATTATACAAGGGTGCTCCTTCTTAATGGCTTCATTTAATATTTAAGACATTTTCAAAATTTGTGCTGGGCACTTTTCCAGCTGTCTGTTGTCTCTGCGCTGGCTCACTTGAGATGCTCCTGCATGATTTTTAAAAAGGGGTAATGGTTGTTTTATCTACATTTGCTAATTTAATTTTTAGTTAAAAAGAAATGAGGGTAAACGGTTGTTTTTATCTAAACTTGCTAAATTAATTTTTAATTAGAAAGGAAAAGGTTAAATGGTTGTTTTATCTATGCTTGCTAAATTGATTTTTTTTTAGTGAAAAAGGAAAAAGGGGGAAACTTAAAAGAAATAGGAAACTTAAAGGAAAAGGGAAACTTTAAGAAAAGGGGAAATGTAAAGAAAAAGATGAATGTCTAACTTAGCAAGGAATCTTGCCTTTGGAACTTTCTAATTATGAACTCAACTATGAATTAAGGAAGGCGTAAGTCATTTAAGAAGTGTAATGGAATTTTGGGACACTGAGAAGCATTTTTAGGAATGATCTTAGGTGGTTGAGGGAAATATGAACATTTAATTAATTAATAAAATTGATATTCTTGTGCAACTAGGGGATTGAGCAACATGTGTACGGGGGAGGTTTTTCGAAATTAATTAAATGAAAAAGGAATTTAATGAGAATTTGGGAAACTAATTACTTGAAAAATTTATAAAAGAGATGGAGGAGGAGTATGAATTAGATATTTTTTCATAACGTTATGCTGCTGAAATTTTATCTTGACCGAACTTTCTCTTTTGGGAGTTGGGATACCCATCTAGGGTAACAAGTGGTAGCTTGACCTTGTGAGGCAAACTGGGTGCTAGCATTCTCTAGTATTGTGTGCATGGCCCCTTTGCATCTCGGGGGGCTCATGGGGAAGAAGAGTACCCCTAGTGTTGGCTGGGAGGTACCAGTGAGGTCACATCGGTTGGAAAGCAGGAGCTGGATGGAGTTTGCATGAGACATCGATCTCAAAGAATTCACATTTGGATAAGGTACGCCTGTTAAAGTTTATGTTTAATCAGCGTAACACTATCCATAGATTTTATTTTTATCTCTCAACAAATTGTCTTGTTGAGCTCAATGTTTTATGGTCAAATAACTTAGAGTCATCCCAGCCTTATGCTCATTGTTTTTGAATTGATTTCCTATGGCGAACGCAAACTCTGATTGCAATGAATTATCTATGTTTGCTTTATTGATTTGATGTGAAGAAAAATTGTGTTTTTATCTTCTGTCCCTTATCCTTTAAGTTATTATTCTATGCCTAAGTAGTCAGCCAGAAGCCTAATCGATTGTCTTCACTTCGGTGTTTAAGACTGAGATTTAAATGCCCTACTTTCCTGTGCATGGATAAGAAGTGAAGGATAAATTTTCACCCATCTATCTATCCCTTACTTATCTCTGTGTTTTTCTCTTATGATTAATCTCTAATTTTTGTGCCTTCCTTGTGAATGAGTATCTTTGTGTTTTGATTGATTCATTGTTGAATGTTTAATCCCTGAATGTTTAAACTCTGTGTTTTTTTTGTTGATTAATCTATGATCATCTTGGATCCTTGCCAATTATACAATGAATTTCTACACATTCTTTACTCCACGATTTACCCAGTGCTTTGATTGGAAAAATCTCTGTGTTTTTAATGATAATACCAACCCTTTGATTGGAAAAATCTCTGTGTTTTTAATGATGAATCTGAGTATTTTGATTGGTATAATATCTATGATTTTAATGATAAATCCCAATGCTTGATTGGTAAAATCTCAGCATTATTAATATGTGAATGACTATGTTTTAATATGGAATGATTGTGTTTTTAATATTTTAAGGACGACGATTTATATGATAGACAACAAATTTATATAGCCATTCACCAACGAATTTATACATCCATATTGATTTCACACAATGTTTACACACAATAAATTTATATAGCCATTCACCAGCGAATTTATATAGCCATTTCTATTTCACACAGTGTTTACACACAACAAATTTATATAGCCATTCACCAACAAATTTATATATCCATTTCAATTTCTCACAGTGTTTACACACAAATAATTTATATAGCCATTCACCAGTGAATTTATATAGCCTTTAAACAACGATTTCATCCTTCTTTACACAACGATTTCATCTTTCTTTACACATCGATTTCATCTTTCTTTATACAATGATTTCATCTTTCTTTACACAACGATTTCATATTTCTTTACACAATGATGTCATATTTCTTTATACAACGATTTCATCTTTCTTTACACAATGATTTCATTTTATTTACACAACGATTTCATCTTTCTTTACGCAACGATTTCATCCTTTTTTCACAATGATTTCATCTTTTTTTTACACAACGATTTCATCTTTTCACATAGCAATTTCCCATAAATGACTATTGTTAGACAACTACCTGTGTTAGACAACGATTCATCATTCAGACAATGAATTATTGATGGACAAAGAATATGGTAGAAAGCATTTTTATCTAATGCACTTAATAGAAATCAATTTCCATTTATTAGACAACATTATCATATATTTCATAGACGACAATCTCATGCATTTAATATACAATGATCTCATCCATTTAAAAGACAACGATTTCCATTTATTAGACAACATTATCATATATTTTATAAACAACAATGTCTTGTAGTTAATGTACAATGATCTCATGTATTTAATAGACAACGATATCATGTACTGAATAGACAACAATATAAATGCTAGACAACCATTATTAATAGATAACAATAATAATTTCAGACAGTGGTATCATTGTTGGTACAAAAAGGGAATTAAAGGAGTTTATAGATTACAAGGTACTAGGATGAATTAAATGGAGTATTTATATACATGACTGTTATAGATTTCTATTAATTTGATGTAATATTGATAAGTCACTTTAGGGTCATGTGTTTCCCAAGTTTCGCATTATCTTATGCATAAGACTGTGGATATGTCAATTATCTTAATCTAAGGCATGTATGTTTGGGAAGGGTAATGATAGGGTTTAAAGATTAACTTAGGCTTCTACAAGGAATTATATGTTAGTGAATGACAATTGTAGTGAGATATTTGTTACCTAATCTTAATTAATTAATAAATGACTTGAAAAACAAGAGAGACGTTTTTAATTGATACATGTTATTGTAGAATGGATTCTTGAGGGATTAATTCAGAGATGGCTAATCGTGTCCTTTAATTGATGTTTGTTTGCAATAGAATTTGTTGCGCCAGGAATTTAATGTGATGTATGCTTGTATAGTAGTCAGATTTCCCTTGCATCTTGTTGACTTGTCGATTGGGTGCTTGGGTTTAGTCTTCTTGAATTTTTGATAGTTAATTCAGTCTTCTAGAGAGAGGGATTTAGCTTGGGTTAAATCTCTAGATATGTTATGTTGTGCCATGGGTACTATCATGCCTATCACCTTGTGACAACATGATTCTTGATGAGGGGATCATTGTGTGCCCTAATGGATAGACATGAATGATAACCTGGTCATAGTCTTGTGCTTTCTGATGTGGGCATATTGTTCATTGTAATTGATGTTGGTACATGGTTCTGTAAAACCTTAATGTGATTGTTTTTTCACGTCGTAGAGGTTTCTAGTTACTATTAGGACCTAGAAATGTCCCCTTTTCACTACATATTTTGCCCATTCAAACTTCTCTTTCCTAAGCTAGATGACTATTATAATGAGTACTAAGACCCTTTTCCTAAGGTATGAACTATTCATCTCACTTTTATATTTTCATTTACTTAGCATGTTTGATTGGTAACGTTCACATATTTTACCCATGAAATGATTTAACTAATGATAAAAATGCTTAGGACAACCCACTTCGAGAAACTCGCTACTTTTACAGCTATACGCCAATCTTGGAAGCTGTTACATGACTGCTGCAATGGATGCCACCAACCTTGGAAGCTGTTTCACGACTACTGCAACAAAAGCCTGTCAACCCTAGAAGCTATTACAACAGATGCCACCCGTCCTGTTGTTATACGACTGCTGCAACACCTACTGATGATAGATGCTAGCTCACGATGTTGATCAAGTGGAGTTCTAGATTTTGTATTAATGATATCAAATGAACAACTTGAGAATCGGGGATTCTCAAGACTATTCTGATTATGTTCTACTGAATGACTCTGACTTTAAATAGCAGATCTTTTGTAATGAAGTTTTTAGTTTTTTTGACTGGAGAAAGAAATGTAACGTTGATTGTACACAAACATTTTTGTCAATTGAATGAAAGAGTGGATTGAATTCCTTTAGCAGATCGTAACCTATTTATTTGAGCAGATTCAATGAGAATGAAAGGGCCCACCTTCCTCACTGATTCCCCTCCGTTTTGAATTCTAGATTAGTTGTTTTAAATGTGAATGATTTAACTGTTAGACATTTCTAGAATAAAATTTCTATTACAATTTAGTTCCTTCTTTTTAGATGCGCATAAACTTGTCTCATGAGAATTAGAAGTCGATTGTTGAACATTGTTGGAGAACTGCTTTCCCTTTTTCTGCATTAGGTTAAAATCTTGTTTCTGAGAAATGAAAGTGTGAAGTATCTTCTTGCAATAAGTAGATTTTCTTTCTGCAAATAGTATAGAACTTCTTCTTGCAAAAGTAAATTAGAAAGTTGGATTAGAGTAGTCAATCCAGGGTTCTTATACATTCATCAGTTTAGATTGCAATTATGATTTCAAATCTGTAGAACTCCAGCTGTATCAACACACCAGTGTTAGTGATAATGTTTGTTTTTTTAAAATCTTCCCTACTACAATTAGATTAGAGATGATTTCATAATCTAGCATAGACTGTGCACGATTATCTTGAAATAACAAACTTCCCTGGGTTGATAATTTATATTGAACACTTTGATTTTCTATTAATTAGATAATTAAAGTGCCCAACATTTTGGTGTCGTTGCCGGAGAAGATAATCATAGATTTTGGTAAGAACATTAGTTTTCTTTCTTAGGAATGAATAGTTTGCATGAATCGCGAAATGCAAGAATGAATCACCCAAAATACTAACCTTACAGGTACCAGAGGACATGGAGGAAGAAATCCTAACATACTGGGAAGAAAAACCATTGTTGATGAGATTATAGCCAGAGCAGATTCTTCTTCATGATCTATTTTTTGGCCCTGCAATTCCTCCAAGAAGACATGATCCACAGTCAACAGAAATACCCCTTCTTGAAACATTGTTCTCATTAAGGGATAAAGTTGAAGCTGAAGTCAAAGTTGAAGATTTGTCACCAACAAATCAGCAAGCAACACTGGAGAACATTGAAGATCAAGGAAGTATAGCCTAGAACAAGGAAAATCTAGAAGAAGTTGTTTATCAGATCAACGGTCGGATAGTCACTAAAGAAGAGTGGGATGTTGCTTGTATTGAGTGGAGAGAAAGAGAACATATGGAGAATCATGGGGATAATGAAGAAGAGCTCCACCAAGAGAATTCACAGAACAACGAGAATCAAGTAAACAATGAAAATACTATCTCTACCCTTGTTTTTCCTATTTCTGATGTCCCCACACGAGGGATGGCTCCTATGAAAAACATACCTCTCTCAGCTCTCTCAAATTTTCATGGATTATCTACTGAATATCCGGATGAGTTTCTATTTGAATTTGACATTTTGTGTAGAAGATATGACTACACTACCACTGCGCAAAAGCTTAAACTGTTTCCAGCTACATTAAAGGGTAATGCGTTAAGATGATTCATGAGCCTTGGAGGAGAAAACATTTCAACATGGGTACAAATAAGACAATTTTTTCTAAACAAATACCAAGACTACTGTCGTACAAGGGAACGAAGAGAGGAACTATTCAAGATTTCATAGAAGGAGGACGAGACCCTTGAAGACTTTGTGGAGCGACTCCAATATAATCTACAAAGGTCTGGACATCCAGATGTAAGTAAGGACATTCTGAAAACCATTTTTCTAAAAGGAGTTAGATAAGATTGTTTAGATATGTTGAATATGCTTGGCAAGGGAGATATATATAAGGAATCCTATGAGGACACTATAGATTTTTGCAGAAGATGTTCTTGAGGATCTACAAGGAATAAGTTAGCTACCAAGGATACCACTTTTTCAAGGGTACAAAAATCAGCCAATGTAGGAGCAACAAGAGCAGAAATAGGTAATCTGTTAGAAAATTTCAAAACATATACGATTAAATCTTTTTCCTCACAAATGGATACTTTGCAGGTCAAACAGAAACAAGCAGAATTAGAGCAAGCATTGTGCATTTTCTATCCGAATTGCATAAAGAAACATCCACCAAGGGAGTTCCCACTGAACAGTGTCCAGGTATGCCTTATTTGTGAATTAAACCATGCCATTGACCAATGTCCCTCTCTACCAGGTGTAAAAGCATCAATGAAGGAAACTAATGAGGAAGCAGAGGTTGTCTATCTAATAACACAAAGAAGACAATGGAAACCAAGAGGTCAAGGTATGAAATCTCAATTCTCTCTTCCAACATTTAATTATTGGAACAATTAGCTACCATATGGCCAGATGAATGCCCCCCCTCCAAATCAAATTCCACCCTCTTATCAGGATCCCAATGCATGGTCACCTATTCCCCAACAATAGAATCACTATGGGCAATTGAACCCATATGGGAGAGGCCCTCAACAACAACTCACTTATCAAATCCATCACCAACCGAACCCCTATCAACAATAGTTCCAACCCCCATACCAGCAGCAACAACTGCAATTACTTCCCAATGAATCACCAAACAATCCTCCCTTATGACCTCAGATGCCTATGCAACCTAACCCAAACCCAAATAATAAGGTCGTTCAGAACATAGACATACATAATATGCCAGCCTTATCTATTACTCCTATGACTTGTGATGAAATAAAATTACGATCAGGGAGAACAGTTGAGCCAATAATTGAAGATGCTCCATCTTCAAAATCAGATAACAAATCAGGGGAGAGACCATCTACTAATACAAAATAAATTGACCAACCTATTATAGAATCAACAAACCCACCATTCCCTGAAAGACTAAAAATTACCAAGCCTATGGAGTTACCATCTTTCAATCTCCTAGGAGAATTGAAAAATCTGCACGTTAATATTCCACTACTGTAAGCGATAAGGAATGCCCTTATTTATGCCAAGGCTGTGAGGGACCTCTGTATCAGGAAACCTGGATGAAAACCTAAAGATACCCTCACAGTGCATGTAGTGGGGGATTTGTCTGAGTTGATGTTAGGGAAAACTCCACCTATTAAATATGGTGACCGAAGAAACCCTACAATAACTGTTAAAATTGGATAGAATTCTATTCCACATGTACTAGTTGACTTAGGGGAAACAATTAACATCATGCCAATAGAAACTACACAGTTGCTGCAACTTAGAACACAAATCCGACCTACTGCTAC
>JASDQU010103135.1:33585-50694 GCA_032191745.1 Picea mariana
CTTCGAGGGGGCAACCTCCTTTTACTCCACTTAAATGTTCAAGTACAAGATGATTCAAAATGAAAATGTCTCCTTGGTATATATAGGAGACTAGGAGGTATAATTACAACTAATGGCCTAAAGCTGACATAAATAAAATAACATTACTAATCTAAATTACAACTAATGGCCTAAAGTTGACATAAATAAAATAACATTACTAATCTAATATGCCTCAATTAAGGGGTAATGAGCCAATATTAGGGTTTAACAACAGTCATATCCCTCATCGGAGCTTCGGACTTTCTGATGTCA
This sequence comes from Picea mariana, assembly GCA_032191745.1. Lineage (NCBI taxonomy): Eukaryota > Viridiplantae > Streptophyta > Pinopsida > Pinales > Pinaceae > Picea > Picea mariana. The sequence goes on from JASDQU010103135.1 coordinate 33,880, forward strand.
AAATACAATTGTCCCCAGGACTTGCGATTCCTGAATCCTGACGCGCCTTTTCCACGATATCCCTCCTAGCTATAGGCCTTGGCCCGTATGACCGTGAATCTGTGACCACGGTCTTATCCCCGTCGGGGCTACGGGATTTCAAATGCTGCAAAACACTTACCCGTGGGTTTCCCGATTCCTTGAACACCGGTTCTTCGTTAGGCTGACAACTGGCTTCCACTACGGTGCCTTTCTCCTTTCTGATGTACTGACAGCTAGCCACATGACTACACCTTCCTCCTCGTCGGGGTTTCACGGATCGCGAAACCAAAGTGCATAAACACTTTTTCACCGGGATCCACGATATCCCGATGGCCCCAAACACCGATGGATGACTCCTTGTCGAGACTTTTCCCGATGACGTCGATTTCTTCCACGCGTCCTTTCTGATGAACGGTCCCTATTTCTTTGGGGTTTCAGGACTTGTAATGTCTCAACTCCTTTTTCTCAGGAACTCCGATTTCCCGATGCCGGATATCTCGACTCTCCTCGGATTCCTGACACCTGTCCTCCCGAACGGACGACTTAGATTACGTCGGGTTTTTCACTATGAACTTCCCCGACTTTCTGTCCACGGAAATTCTGACTTCCCGAACTCCTAACGCTTTGATCTCCACCACGTGTCCAACTGTCGGACGGCTCCAATATTCCCGGGCTTCAGGGTTTAAAAAGTCGAAAAACATTTGACCATGGGATTTTTGATCCTCCGAATCCCGATGGTAACCCTCGTGCAACTTCTGCCAGATCCAATGGCTGACGGGTACTGATCCACGATCCAACAGCTCACGACTCCTGGAGCTTAGCACCCAATGCGATCGTAACCTCCTTTTCTCCTTTGGTAGATCCAACGGTTGACGGGTTTTGTCAATCTCCTCTGCAAGATCCTAACTGTCCACCTTCCTCTTGGATATCTTCTACGAGTGAACCCAGTATTTCTCTATGAAAAATGGTCCTTCTGCACGTAACTTTGTTGCGCCTATTCAATCACTTTATGCACAGACTCTCTGTGCTTCTTCTCGATGGATTTGAAAGCCTTATTCCTTCTGAGATTTCTCACCCTTTCAACCTCAAAGAGGTTCTTTGCACGCACTCCTTGCGACAGTTCTCAAACACTTCCAAGTGTTGAGTTCCTTTGACGCTGCGCACACCTGCAACAACAGTCCTTCAATATTTCACTCAGATTCACGACTGAGACTTTCCTTAGCCTGCGCACTCCTTGCAGGGCTAGTGTTACTCAATCTCACTTCTGAGAACGAGAGTTAAACTATCTGAGCCTCTTTGTTTTTTGTCAACGCACTCCTTGCGGACGACTTCAACTGCACTCCTTGCAGGAATCCTTGCTCAGATAGAGGGACAATTAAAACTCGTTCCTTCTACTTCCTCTCAGATTTCAATCTCAACACATGAAATCATATATACAACATGTGTAGCAAATGCATAACAAGAAGTAAATACTCATGAACATATCATTCAACACACATACACAGAGAGCAAACAAAACTCCATGAATTTGAATTAAACTCTTCTATTAATCCAAATGACTGTACATGGGTGTTCTTCTACATAGTTCTCTGCTTCTCTTCTCTATGCTCTTGAGTCTTCTAATTCTTCCTCTGAAATATTTTTTACAATGCACAATGAGGGTGTCTATATCCGTTCTCCCTCCTTTCTTCTAAAACTGTCTAATCTAGTATTCAATTCTACCTACTTACATTTATTACTACAAATGCCTCAATCTAATTCAGACGAGAGCGGGGCGCTCAAGGTCTGAATACATTATACCAAGGCACCTTCATTAAATGATCTCATTTATGCTTGGCACATCAACTTCAAGGGAAATTTAAAAATTTTGGGCTGGCGTGTGCCCAGCTATCCTTTGTCTTCTGCGTTGGCTCGCTTGTCTCGGGAGATGCTCCTGCATCAAGTATTGTCTGCGTGGACCATTTGTAGCTTGGGGGGGCTCATGGGGAAGAAGAGTACCCCTAGTGTTGGCTGGGAGGTAACAATGAGGTCACATCGGTTGCAAGCGAGAGTTGGACGGAGCACGCACGTGACAACAACCTTGGAGCATTCACATTTGGATAAGGTACGCCTATTAAATTTTATGTTTAATCAACATAACACTATCTAGAGATTTCATTTTTATCTTTCAAAAAATTGTCTTGTTGAGATCAACGTTTTATTATTAGAGAACTTAGATTCATCCCAACCTTATGCTCGCTATTTTTGAATTGATTTACCATGGAAAACCCAAACTCTGATTGCAATGACTTCTCTGCATTTTTTTATTGATTTAATGCGAAGAAAAATCTTGTTTTTATCTTTTGTCCCTTATCCTTTAAGTTATTAGTCTGTGCCTGAGCGGTTGGCCAGGAGCCTAATCGACTATCTTCACTCTGGTGTTTAAGACTGATATTTAAATTCCCTTCTTTCCTGTGCATGGATAATAAGTGAAGGATAATTTTTTGCCCAACTATCTATCCCTTAGTTATCTCTACGTTTTTCTCTTATGATTAATCTCTAATATTTGTGCCTTCCTTTTGAATGAGTATCTTTGCGTTTTGATTGATTCATTTCTGAATGTTTAATCCCTGAATGTTTAAACTCTCGGTTTTATTTGTTGATTAATCTCCAATCATCTTGGCTCCTTTCCAATTATATAGCAAATTTCTACACAACCTTTACTCCACGATTTACCCAACGCTTTGATTGGAAAAATATCTACGTTTTTAATGATAATCCCAACGCTTTTATTGGAAAAATCTCTGCATTTTTAATGATAAATCCCAGCGCTTTGATTGGTAGAATCTCTACGATTTTAATGATAAATCCCAACTCTTTTTGTAAAATATCAACATTATTAATATGTGAATGACTGCGTTTTAATATGGAATGACTGCATTTTTAGTATGTTAAGGACAACAATTTATATAATAGACATCAAATTTATATAGCCATTCACCAACAAATTTATATAGCCATATTGATTTCACATAGTGTTTACACACAACAAATTTATATATCCATTTCGATTTCACACATTGTTTACACACAACAAATTTATATATCCATTCACCAATGAATTTATATAACCCTTTCGATTTCACACAGTGTTTACACACAGAGAATTTATATAGCCATTCACCAACGAATTTATATAGCCTTTACACAACGATTTCATCTTTATTTACACAACGATTTCATGTTTCTTTACACAACGATTTCATCTTTCTTTATACAACGATTTCATCTTTCTTTACACAACGATTTCATCTTTTTTACATAGTGATTTCATCTTTCTTTATACAGTGTTTTCATCTTTCTTTATACAACGATTTCATCTTTCTTTACACCGTTATTTCATCTTCTTTATAGAACAATTTCATCTTTCTTTACACAACGATTTCATCCTTTTTGCACAACAATTTCATCTTTTTGTGACATAGCGATTTCATCTTTTCACATAGCTATTTCCCATAAATGACTATTGTTAGACAACTACCTATGTTGCACTATGATTCATCATTCAAACAATGAATTATTGATGGACAGAGAATATGGTAGACAACATGTTTATCTAATGTATTTAATAGACAACGATTTCCATTTATTAGACATCATTATCATATATTTCATAGACTGCAATGTAATGCATTTAATGTAAAACGATCTCATCTGTTTAAAAGACAACGATTTTCATTTATTAGACATCATTATCATATATTTTATAAACAACAATGTCATGTATTTAATGGACAACGATTTCATGTATTTAATAGACAACAATATCATGTATTGAATATACAACAATCTAAATGCTAGACAACCATTATTAATAGATATCAATAATAATTTCATACAATGGTATCATTGTTGGTACACAAAGGGAATTAAAGAAGTTTATAGATTACATGGTACTAGGATGAATGCAATGGAGTATTTATATACATGATTGTTATATATTTCTATTAATTTGGTGTAATATTGATAAGGCACTTTAGGGTCATGTGTTTCCCAAGTTTCTCATTATCTTATGCATAAGAGTGTGGATATGTCGATTATCTTAATCTAAGGCATGTATGTTTGGGAAGGGTAATGATAGGGTTGAAAGATTAACTTAAGCTTCTACAAGGAATTATATGTTAGTGAATGACAATTGTAGTGAGACCTTTGTTACCTAATATTAATTAATTAATAAATGACTTGAAAAACAAGAGAGAGGTTTTTAATTGATGCATGTTATTGTAGAATGGATTCTTGAGGGATTAATTCATAGATGGCTAATCACGTACTTTAATTGATGTATGTTTGCAATAGAATTTGTTGTGCTAGGAATTTAATGTGATGTATGATTGTATAGTAGTCAGATTTCCCTTGTGTCTTGTTGACTTGTCGATTGGGTTCTTGGGTTTAGTCTTCCTGTATTTTTGACAGTTAATTCGGTCTCCTAGAGCGAGGGATTTAGATTGGTGTAAAGGTCTAGATATTTTATGTTGCACCATGGGTATTGTCACGCCTATCGCCTTGTGACAGCATGATTCCTGATGAGGGGATCATTGTGTGCCCTGATGGATAGATGAGAATGATAACGTGGTCAGAGTCTTGTGCTTCTCGATGTGGGTGTATTGCTCATTGTAATTGATGTTGGTACTTGGTTCTGTAACACCTTAATGTGATTGGTTTTTCTCGCCGTAGAGGTTTCTAGTTACTGGTCGTCGAAGCCATTGTGCCGGGTCTATTGATGTTGTCATTTATCTTATAGGCGTTGTCTTTCTTGTGTTAGGCGGGTAGTCGTTTTTATTTGTCTATTGATTATCACATGTGTCGTCCAGTTGCTTGATGTGCTAGTATGCTAAGTCTTTTTTGTTTGTTTCCTAATCTGTGTGCATTGTGTTCATCGTCAAGTTGCGTTGTTTAACTGTTGTCGTTGTTTCCTTCCTACTTAAAAAAAAATAAAAATAAAATTGTTTTGCATTGCATCTCATGTAGTCATAAGAAGGGGGGTCTTTGCACTTCCCACCCAAGTTATATTCCCCTTAGTGACATATTGAGTTTAAAGAAATTGAATTAATCTCTTGTCTTCATAACATTCGATAGAATAATTGGTCTCAATCAACGCTAATCATCATCGTCATCTTCTTCTTCACTAGTTTGAATAAATGTTTCCTAATAACTGAGAATTTAGACTAAGAAATAAGGAGTTTCAATTTCAAAAGTGTGAATATGAGTGTTTTTAAAGTGTAAAATTGGATTTTTGATGAATCTGTTAGTCCCTATTTTTGTTTTTGATTTAGTGAGAAAATCTAATTCTAAAATCCTCCCTACTTGTACTTCATTGTTTGCTTTCATTTGATTTTATCTTTGTTTTGAGTTTGCTATGTTTCACATTTTAGCTTTTTGAATAATTTCCTTAAGTTTGGGGTTTAAGACATGGTTTTATGAGAATTGTCATATCATATGCCTATTTGAATCTTGCAAATTCAAATTTCTGCCTAGTCCTTAATAGCACAACTGGAATAACATTATTCCCATAGCGCTAATGTAATCATGTCATGATAAGTGCTAGCCATCCTGATTCTATTATGATTACATAAATCGTGGACTGATAATGTACATGTGTCCCACGATATCTCTTGAATCATAATATAGTTCAAACCGTTACATGATGGGATCATTCTGTACCTGCAAAGACCATTTTCAAATCAGTCAATTTACAAACATCATTATATGATCCCGTCACTCGTCATTCTAATTTGTTGAATTATAAGCGCATGTATTTTTTCAGAAGAAAATGTTATATGATAACATTTGCAAGTTGTAATTTCAACTTCCAAATAGTGCCAAGTTGCAACATCGTGTTATTGATATGGAACCTAAGATAAGTGGGAAAGTTGTCATATTCGAACTCGAGGGCGCTGAGCTTCTCGAAGCATATCCGCAGATGGCACAAAGGTTTAAAGACGCTGGTTGGTTCGAATTCCTCACCACCTTCCAAGGTTATGACCAACATGTATCTATGGTGTTTGCTCAGAACTTTGATGGTTTCGAAGTGGAGATCAGAAAGTTTCTAATGTTGGTGAAAGAACAATCCATCGCTAAAGCTTGCAGATTGGTAGTTGGAGGAGAACGATGGTGGAAGAAGGAGCATGTAGTCACGGAGTTTGTCAATCAATGTTTTATACCAGATAAGAAAAACCCAGATTGGAGAAAGGGATTCCCTCACAATTGGATTAGACAGGAATGGCACACTTATTTAATCATCATCCACAGGTATATCACCTACGAAGGTAGATTTTCACTAATATACATCTACCACATTAGGTTTTTAATGCATCTAAATGGATATTATCCTTTAAATCTTGCTTACTTTCTCCTCAAAATCTTGGCAAAGATGTCAAAAAGGGTGCAGTCACACCTCGCCACTGCAAAGAGTAGCATGTTTCATCAAGTCTTAATTAAGACTCTGGTTGTTTCTTCTCTGAGGGAAGTACATAAACCCTAGAGTTGGTTGATCCAATCCCTAAATCCCGATCCACAACCCAGCAAACAGAAAAGGGGAAAAGGGAAAAGGGTTGTTACACAGAAACAAAGTATTCCAATTGATGAAACACCTGTTAAAGAGGAAATATTTGACATCAGGGTGACAAGAGCCAGTAGAGGTAAGAGACCCAAATTGGATAGAAAAACCGAAGAGTTTCCTGAGGAAGATGTAAAAATGGAAGTAGATTCTGATGAAGATTCTGATGTTAAAACTACAGTCAAGAATAAAGCGCCAGAAACCAGTAAGAAAGATGTTGTAGTAAAAAAGTAGAAGAAGAAATATGTGCCTGTATCTCAAAACCCTATGAGGAATTATACTAGAGTTACCAACAAATACAGGGTAAGGTCCAAAGCTATTTTCGATCCCTCAATAAAAAAAGAAGATGTCATAGTTATAGAGGATCATTCTGAGGATTCTAAAGCAGATATCAAACAAAAGGCAGGAAAACCCCCATTACATAAAGAACCGGTAAAAAGAGGTAAGAAGATTGTTCCATTCCCAACAGGACTTGTAACAAGAGCTACTACCAAATTTTCAAGAGCTAAAGCATATGCTAAAGGTATAAGTAGGGTTCCTGAAAATAAGGAAAGAAACCCTGTAGATTCATACCACATATCAGACATGCTTGGAGCCATGGATTCAACTAGTTCAAATGAAGAGCATAGCTCATGATTGGATTCTAGGTACCAGATTAAACTAAGAGAGCCTAAGGTTTCCAAAGATCTGAATGAGCTTGCACCTGCAAATGAGTTCTCCGAGTTCAAGGTTAAGGTCATAACTAACAAAGAAAAGATCACAGAACTCTAGAAGATGGTGAAACAACTAAAGAAAGAGAAGGCTCATGTAGAACAATGGAGTGCCAGACAACAAGAAAGGATTCAGGGTTTCAAGAGGAAGAAAAGAGAGCCAAGAGCATTGCTCAAAGAACTCAGAGAAATAAATTTCAAGCTCTATTGGCATAACATTGTACTTACCACAAAGCTCAAACAGAAGACTACCAAGGCTACTGATGTTATCATACCCTAAAACATTTATGGAAATTTTGGCACATTCTCAATTTTGATGTTTACCAGGGAACAAAGAAAGATTTACTTATTTTGGCTTATGAAAGGAAAATACCTCGAAAGGCATGACTAGATCAAACCTATTCCTATTTTGTAGGTTCGAATGTATTGTTGAAAGGATCATTCAATATTAAGTTTTTGAGCGAATATCTATTGTTGTAATGTAAATGATATTTTTGAGCTAACCTCCCTAGTAGATAGATGAAATCAGATTTTATCATTAATAGCAAACTATAAATTAGGATCTGATATAGTTTGGATAGTTTAAGTAAACAGAGGAAATACTCTTTTGAGTCGAAAAATTGGAGATCTAGGAGACCTATTTTGAAATTCCTTGTAAAGACATTCCTGTTCTATTTGAGACTTAATAGAAAAGGCATATGGATGGTTAGATTCTCTTTTCTACTTTGTTCTTCTATCTTCATGCTTGAGTTCATTATTCAAATTGCAATGCATTTGTTTTCTTGACTATCAATTGATACAGTAAAGAATTTGTTGTGGTGATTATTTTCAAGTTTTCATTTCAAGATGATGTTCTTGTTTCTTGATGATATTTTGAGATAAGAATTTATTGCGAGGTTGACAGATTGAAAAATTCACTTTCTCTTTTCCTGATTTGTTTAATACATCCATGTGACTACCCTTTAACCATTCAATGGGATATCTTCTATTCTTATTTTGAATTTCTTGTTTATTTTCAACCTTGAGCCATTTTTCAACCATCTTATTCAAAAACCAAACCATAAAAACCCTAAAAACACTTTTGCAATGACTCAATGATGCCCTAGATTTCCCTCTCATAGTCAAGTGCAACTTTAGGGACTAACAGTTTTTGGCGCCGTTGTCAGGGATGGAACAAATATATTTTACTTGGGGAAATGACAAAGATTAGATTCAAATCTTGATGGTGAACAAGATTTTGAACACTACATAAGACTGTGATTATTCACCTGGAGAATCCTCTGTGGTAATTATGGCTCCTAAAAGAGAAGGGAAAGGACCTAAAACTCCTCCAACTTCTTCATCATCTACTAAGAGACCAGTAACTAGAAAAAATCCAGATTCTGAGCTTGTTGCAGCAGTACCAGATCCTGAAAAGATACTAAGAAAACCTAAAGTTATTTCTGGGTAGTCCTCTCTCTCAAAGGGAAAATTATCTTCAGAAAGTTTTCAAGGATAGTCCTTTGAAATCACTAAAACCTAATCAGATGAGGAGGTGATTCCGGAAAGTGAATTCAAACCTATCATTGAGCTTGCTACAGTTTCATTTCCTTCAACTATCTCATAATTAAATCTAGATCAGTGGAAGCTACTTGCAGAACTCATTGAACAAGAATATTCAAACACTTTTCCTATGGCTGAAACCTTGAAATATTACAACAAAGACATTAAGAGTGAACCAGAAACACTCTCTTCATCTTTTGGATCTCTCTCATCTGAAGAAATTAAATAACATTATTCTTCTTTTGAGAATCATCTGTTTCTTGGCCCATCATTTGATTATAGTCCAGAAGAGAAACCTCTGTCTACTATAGATCAAGATTCATTATCAGTACAGTTAACTTGTCATACACAATGGACAGTTTCACCTTCAACTTCACCAATCTTGCTTACTCCCAAAGCTCTATCACCAAAGATAGAAAATATGGTTGTAAACATAATGGATGCAATTGTTGCAGCAAAGTATGCCCCTTCAATCCTTCCAAAAGTCATGTATGCCTTTCCACCAAATGATTATATGAAATATTTGCCCAGATTTAATGGAGAAGGAGGAGTTACTTCTGAAGAGCATTTGAATTCCTTTTATAGTTTTGTAGAAAATTTCAATGTAGAGCATGCAGATGTATGGATGAGATTGTTTGTGCAAAGTTTAGATGGTGAAGCAAGAAAGTGGTTCGGGAGTTTTCCACCTAATTCAATTGAACTCACCTAGTTCAATCGTTGATATTGAAGCCTTGGATGACACCTTCCTTAGACACTGGGGAGACAAGAAATACTTTTTATACTACATCACTGAATTTGGTGCTTTAAAAAGGAAACAAGGTGAATACTTGATTTTACTAAAAGATTTAACAAAATGTATGGTAAAATTCCAAACGAGATTAAACCTTCAGAGACATCAACTAAAATTACCTTTGCCAATACTTTCGATGTTGAATTTTCCTTGTTGCTAAGAGAAAGAAGGGATGCTACCCTCAACCAGATGCAAGAAGATTATATTGAGGTAGAATCAAACATATTAGCAGCAGACAAATTGAAGACTAGAGGTCATAGAGACATAAAAAAGAAAAAAGAAGAGATGCCTTCCTCTTCTAATACAACATATGATTCTAAGATAGATTAAATGGCTAAGATGTTGAAAGCTTTGACATATAATATGGAAAGATTGAAGATGGAACAAAAACAACCCAGTAGACTTGCACAGGAGGGAGGATACAGAAGTCAAAATCAGTTCAGGAGGCCAAACAATGCACCCCAGATCTTACCAAGAGAAAGGAAAAACCAAGAAGACCAAAAAGTTTTTCCTTCTTTCCAAAATAATGCAGTAGATGAGGAAGAGGATGAAGATGATATAGAAGATGACCCTGCAGTATATCTAAATGATTCTGAAACATCTCCTATGCATGTAACACAACAGGATTATGAAGATACTTTGATTTCTAACCAGTTTGAAGAAGGGGATGTTGATGAGACTTTTCAGAAAGAACCTAAAAGGAAGAAATATAATATCAGATCTAATTCAAATGCACCTAAAGTAGATACACTTGTTTCCACAAAGAAGGCCAGTAACCTAGTTAAAGAAGGAATCAATAAAGACAGTCTTGGGATTCAAATTGATCAACCAGTGAAACAACCTGCCAAGGTTAGTACTACAAAGATAAAGGAACCGTAAAAGAATGTTTCTTCTTTCAATCTAGAACATGAAATTAACAAAATCAAGATTTATGTGCCACTGCTAGAACTCATGAAAATAAATCCTTTTAGGAAAATTGTTCTCAAATCTCTACAATCTCCTGCTCAAGTTACCTCTTCAGATACTATCAATTTGGAAGATGAGAACCCTGCTATAACAATTGGACCTCATATTGAAGACATAACTGATACTTATCCACCATTCTACATATCACTAAATGTTGATGACAATATATTTCATAAATGCCTAATGGATTATGGTGCCTCGCATAATGTCATGCCTAAGGTGGTGATGGAAGAATTAAGGTTAGACATTACTAAACCTTACCATGATCTATATTGTTTTGACTCCAAGAAAGTCAAATTCCGGGGAGTTATGGAGGATGTGGTTATTACTCTTTCCCAATTACCTATGAAAAGCGTGGTATTAGATGTTATTGTGGCTGACATAGCACCAAAATTTGGAATGCCTCTTTCAAGATCTCGGTCCAAAAAGGTAGGAGGCACTCTCCGAATGGATCTTAGTTATGCAACCATACCTGTTTTTGGTGGGGAACAATGGAGATTATACAGGGAAGTAAGAATGGGTTATTTGGTAAGTGATCACAAGAACCCCACTAATCATCCTATATATGTTGTAGAAGATGATCTTGGTTCCTATATTTTTCATATGAGTGATCAGATGGCAGAAGTATCAGTTAGAAAAACAACAACTGTTGTTTTGGACATAGAAGATAATTTTGTTTGGAAAATGTATTTTGATGGGGCATGTTCTAGAGAAGGTTCTGGTGCTGGGATTGTCTTCATTTCCCCTACCAAGAAGGTTATTCCTATGTCATATAAACATGAATTTGACACAACCAATAACATTAGTGAGTATGAATCCTTGTTGTTAGGGTTTAAAGTTGCTAAATATATGGGTATAGATAATCTTTTTGTTTTTGGTGATTCAGAACTTATTATTCACCAAATCAAGAACATATATCAAACCAAACAGCAAAGGTTGAACCAATATAGAAATGAGGTGTGGGATTATGTGGATAATATATTTTTGGCATTCAATATTACTTTTTTGCAAAGAAGTTTAAATCAACAGGATGAATCTTTGGTACTTGCAACTAGCAACTTTAAAAATCCAATGTTCCCTAATCTGAAATTTGAAGTTGAGGTTAGACATAGACCCTCAATACCAGACAATATAAAACATTGGTAGGTCTTTAAAGATGATGAGGAAATTCAAATATTCTTGAAAACTATTGAAGAGTTCTCTAACATTTCAATAGATCAAGATGACAAAGATGGTAAAGTAGAAGTACATGTTGCATATGTTTTTCAAGACAATGTTGTTGGGCACAAAATTATCGAATTTGAGACAAACCATATGACTAAAGGTTTGGTCCCACTAGAGAGGATTTTTTATCGCAATGATATTTCTGGGAAGGTTGTTATTCAGACAGAAGAAACTGATGTAGTGGACTGTGACATCAACCCTAATACAAATCCCAGGTTGGTCAAAATATCTAGGAAACTGTCAAAAAAACAGAGAGAAGCATATTTTGATTTAATGAAGCAATATTCAGATATATTTGCCTGGTCTTATGAATATTTGAAGGTGTTTGATCCAGAAATTATACAACACAAAATTCCTCTGAAATCTGGATCAAAACCGTTTAAGCAAAAGTACAGGCAATTCAGTCCTTTGTTGTTACTTGTAATAGAAAAGGAGCTGAAAAGGTTACTGGAAGCCAAAATCATAGTGCCACTAAGATACTCAGAGTGGGTAGCCAACCTTGTACCTATCAGAAAGAAGAGTGGAGAGATAATACTCTATGTAGACTTCAAGAATTTGAATAGGTGCTCCTTGAAAGACAATTATCCATTACCAAAAATGGATCATATTTTATAGAGAGATGTAGGATCCAAGAGGATCTCTATGTTTGATGGATACTCAGGGTACAATCAAATATCAGTAGTAGAGGAGGACAGAAAGAAAACAACTTTTACCACTCCCTGTGGCACTTTTATGTATGAGAAGATGCCCTTTGGATTGATGAATGCAGGACCACATTTCAAAGGGCTATGGGCATTGCTTTTATTGGTGAGAAAGACAGGTTTGTGGTTATTTATATTGATGACATCATTGTATTATCAACATCTGATGAAGAACATTTACAACACTTGAAGCAGACTTTTGAGAAATGTAGGAGGTACGGTATATCACTTAATCTTAAAAAACCACATTTTTCCATGGAGGAAGGAAAGATTTTAGGACATATTGTTTCACATGAAGGTATTAAAATAGATCCCGAAAGAGTAAAGGCTATCCAAAAAATAGATATCCCGAGAAACAAAAAGTCTATTCAGTCCTTCATTGGTAAAATTATTTTTTTAAGGAGGTTTTTACCAAATTTTGCAGAGATTATCAAGTACATTACTGACATGTTGAAAAAGGATGCATAGATTAAGTGGATACCATAAGCTAAAGAATCTTTTGAAAATATCAAAAAGGCTCTTGTTCAGGCCCCGGTTCTCATCAATCCAAATTATGCCAAAGAATTCATGATTTTCTCTTTTTCCTTAGAAAATACCATAATTGTTGTTTTTCTACAAAGAAATGAGCAAGGATATGAGCAGCTCATCTCCTTCTTTAGCAAAACTCTCAAAGATTATGAATTGAAGTATGATATAGTGGAGAAACAGGCCTATGCCCTGGTAAAGGCTCTGAAATCCTTTAGAGTATATGTTCTTCAATCTGAGATCACAGCTTATGTCCCAAGCAATGCAGTCAAAGAAATCTTAGTTCAGCCTGATTGTGAAGGAAAGACAGGAAAAAGGATAAAAAAAATCATGGAGTATAACCTCACTATAAATCCTACTCAGCCGATAAAAGGTCAAGGTCTTGCCAAATTAATGATAGAATCTAATTGCAAAGCAATTGGGTTGTACCATATTCCAATTTAGACACAAAACTCTTCATTCTAGATTGAAGAAACAAATTCACGGGTAAACAACGACTATGTTTCTTCACCATGGTACAAAGATATCATATTTTTTCTTCTAAATTTTCAATCTCCTCCAAAATTAGATAAATCAAAGTTCAGATCATTAAAATTAAGATCAACAAATTACTGCATTATTGATCAGATCTTATTCTGGAAAGACCCTCATGGCATTTTGTTGAGGTGTGTAGATGAGAAAGAGGCCAAACAATTTTTTTGTGATTTACATCATGGTGTTTGCGGAGGTCATCACCATTGGAAAGCTACTACCTTCAAAATTCTCAGGGCATGCTATTATTGGCCAATTCTATTCTCAGATATTTTTTCTTAGGTCAGGGCATGCGAACTCTATCATAAATTTGCTAGAAAGTAGAAACTTATGTCTTTGCCTCTAAAACCAATTATCACTCATGGACCATTCCAACAGTGGGGCTTGGATTTCATCGGGGAGATGAATCCTTCATCTTCGGGGAAACATAGATGGATTCTTACATCCACAAATTACTTTACAAAGTGGATCAAAGTAATTCCAACTTGGAATGCAACAGACAGGGTAATCATGGATTTTCTTGAAGGATATATCTTTTCCAGGTTTGGTTGTCCTAAAAAACTAGTCACTGATAATGCACAATATTTTAAATCCAATTCCATGATTGATTTATGCAATAAGTATAGTATTAAATTGGTCCACTCTACTCCCTACTACCCCCAATGGAATGGGTTAGTAGAGTCCTCCAATAAAAGCCTGATAAGGATTGTCAAAAAACTACTGACAGAAAATAAAAAATCATGGGATTCCAAGTTAAATTTTTCCCTATGGGTTGATCGTATCAGTAACAGGAAGTCTATTGGGACCTCTCCTTTCTAGATGGTATATGGGACAAAAACTATTCTTCCAACTCAATTAGGCCTACTAGTTTTAAAGTTTTTACAAGAAGAGTTAGAAGAACCCAATGATCTCCAAAGGAGAATTTTTTAGATGATTGAGGTTCAGCAGGTCAAAGAACAGATGAATCAAAATGCTACTGCTCATCAGAGAAAACTCAAGGCCACATTTGATAAAGAAACTAAGAAAGATGTTTTTAATGAAGGATATTTGGTGTTAAGGTGGGATGCTAGGAGAAAGGATAAAGAAAAACATGGTAAGTTCGATAACCTATGGTATGGTCCTTTCAGAATAGCCAAGGTAATGGACAATAACACTTTTCTCCTACATAATCTATATGATACAAAAAAATTTGGAGGCCCAGTGAATGGGAGGTTCTTGAAACACTGTTTTCTTTAAAGAATTATCAAGTTTTTAGCTTGTACAACAAGTTTTCCTTTCAATAAAGACTCCATATACCCAATGGACTTTTGTTCTACAATTGTGTTGTGAATAAATACTGACAGATGCAGGGAGATCAGTGAATCAGAAATAAAGGAAAATGCATTGGTCTAAAGTTTTTGGAGTTTACCTTCAAAACTCCACCCCCAGAATGAGCCAGTGTTAGTCCCTATTTTTTCTTTTGATTTAGTGAGAAACTCTAATTCTAAAATCCTCCATACCTATACTTCATTGTTTTCTTTCATTTGATTTTAATCTTTGTTTTGAGTTTGCTATGTTTCACATTTTATCTTTTTGAATAATTTCCTTAAGTTTGGGGTTTAAGACATGGTTTTAGGATAATTTTCATATCATATGCCTATTTGAATCTTGCAAATTCAAATTACTACCAAGTCCTTAATAGTGATACTGGAATAACATTATTATTGTAGCGCTAATGTAATCATGTCATGATAAGTGCTAGCCATCCTAATTCTGTTATGATTACATAAATCGTGGACTGATAATCCGCATGTGTCCCACGATATCTCTTGAATCATAATATAGTTCAAACTGTTACATGATGGGATCATTCTGTACCTGCAAAGACCATTTTCAAATCAGTCGATTTCCAAACATCATTATATGATCCTGTCACTCATCATTCTAGTTTGTTGAATTATAAGCGCATGTATTTTTTCAGAAGAAAATGTTATATGATAACAGTTGCAAGTTGTAAATTCAACTTCCGAATAGTGTCAAGTTACAACATCGTGTTATTGATATGGAACCTAAGAGAAGTGGGCAAGCTGTTATATTCGAACCTGAGGGTGCTGAGCTTCTCGAAGCATATCCGCAGATGGCGCAGAGGTTTAAAGACGCTAGTTGGTTCGAATTCCTCACCACCTTCCAAGTTTATGACCAACATGTATCTATGGTGTTTGCTCAGAACTTTGATGGTTTCGAAGTGGAGATCGAAAAGTTGCTAATGTTGGTGACAGAACAATCCATCGCTAAAGCTTGCAGATTGGTAGTTGGAGGAGAACCATGGTGGTGTTGGCAAATGTTTAACAAGTAGTATGCTTGTCATTGATGGCAAGTAAAAACAGTGGAGATGGAAGGATAAGGAGGATAAAATCTCTTGGGGATTCGGATGTGAAAGCTCAGGAGAAACAACGTTGAGGAAAACGCGCGCAGCAAGGTTCAAGCTATCGAATTTCTCAGAGGAGAAGGAAGACAAAGATCCACAGTCGTTGGATCTCATTCAGAAATCCCGTCAGCCTTAAGATTGGACTAGAGCTGCATGAGATTTACCATCGGGAAATGCCAAGGTGAAATCCCGACAGAACGTCGACCATCATATCTGATTATAGACAAGAAAAGTGCACTGAAAAGGAGGACAGATCTCAGACGTTAGATCCAAGCGCAGGACCCGACCACCGTTGGATCGAGGAGAACCTGCACGGTCTTTAAAGTGCAAGGAGGTTTGTTTGCGGTCATATGGACCAGGAGCCTAGCCATCGTAGTTTTGAGAATCACGAGTTGGATATGTCAAAGTTCATTGACATCACAAACCCCGAAATCGCGATGAGTGAAATCTCGACTGAACCTAAACCGTCAGATCAAGATATGATCTAGACCATCGACTCGACCCACGTCAAAAGACCACGTCAACTAAGCGACATGTGGCACAACCAGGTAGTGACAAGTGTCAGAGTGATTCAACAATTCAGGCACATGTGGGTAACGAATCAAAGTGACATGTGGCAGTAGCCCCGATAGGATAAGGCTGAGGTCATATCCCTTGGCCACATCAGCGAGAGATGGAAAGATGTCAGAGGTCAAAGAGGAGCCGAGTCTTGTCGCACGGTCAGGTGGAGAACGATACAGAAGGTGACACGACAGGAGTGGGGCCCTTCGTCAATACTCCACCATTCCGGACCCCCCCCCCCC
>JASDQU010103135.1:52617-67182 GCA_032191745.1 Picea mariana
ATAATGTTTTTTTTTTTAAGAACTTCCCTACTACAATTAGATTAGAGATTCTTTCATAATCTAGCATAGACTGTGCACAATTATCTTGAAATAACAGACTTCCCTGGGTTGACAATTTATATTGAACACTTTGATTTTCTATTCAATCAGACAATTAAAATGCCCAACAGTTACTGGTCATTGAATTCATTGTGTCGAGTATGTTGATGTTGTCCTTTAGCTTGTAGGCGTTGTCTTGCTTGTGTCAGGCAGGTACTCATTTTTATCTGTCTATTAATTATCACATGTTTCGTCTAGTTGCCTGATGTGCTGGTATGTTAAGTCATTGTTGTCTGTTTCCTGTTCTGCATGCGTTGTGTTCATCGTCAAGTTGTGTTGTTTAGATGTTGTCATTGTTGTGTTCCTGTTTGAAAAAAAAAAAAAATTTATTTTGCGTTGCGTTGCATGTAGTCGTAAGAAGGGGGGTCTTTACATATGGTATTAGAGTCGGTTTGACCTGCAACTTGGGATCAATACGGATTTTGTTGATTATATATTTGATCATAATGTTTCTAATTAAACTAAATTGTATTCATGAAGGTAATCATGGTCGAAGGACGCAGTGGAGGCAGGCGACGAGGTGTTGGGGGAGGATGTGTGACACCTCAAGTAGCATCCACGCCCGAGGGGTCTAACCCCCAGGGAGACGAACATGTTGTTAGGTAGGAACATATAGTTGTGGGTGATGTGGTTGGGATGATGAGGTCCTTTAAGAAGATGTCTGAGGCAATGATTAGTCGTTTGGATAGAGATAAGGCTAGGGCACCAACACCCCCTGAGGGTCCATCGCACGCTCTGGTCGATACTGGTAGCATTCAATGCGAACTCGAGAAGGTCAAATTTCCTAAGTTCTTTGGTGCCCCGGACGGTGAAACTTCCAAGGCATGGTTGGAGAATATGGCAATGTGCTTTTCACTTCGCGAATATACCTCCAACATGAAGGTCTGCATGGCGGTCTTTCAACTAAAGGGGAGCACTCTTCTATGGTGGAAGACACTTTTGCCAAAATTGAACATGGTCGTCGAAGATGTGTCATGGGAACTGTTTGAGCAATGGTTCCGGGAGAGGTATCTCTCTGAGGAATTCATTAAGAATCATCTCAATGAGTTCAATGCCTTACGGTAGGGCGACTCTATGGTGCCCGAGTACGAGGCTCGTTTTATGGAGATGATTCGGTATGCTCTACACCTAAATACCGAGAAAATTAAGGTCAACAGGTTGTTGTTTGGCCTTAATGTTATCATTTTTGCAAAGGTTAGAATTATGATGTCTCAAACCTTGCATGATGTCATCTAGAAGGCCCTCATAGCATAGGAGGAGATTATCAGCGGGGTTCAGATCAGGATTCCAGAGAGACTAGAAGGGCAGGTGCCATTCGATGCGCAACAACATCAGACACCAGCTAGGCATTCACTAGGATATCGTGGCTTCCAGAGAGGATCCACTTTCATTACACCTCGACAACTAGAGCCTAAAAAATGGACTCCTTACCGAGGACCAGAGCATCAGCAGTAGCGTTGACCGCAACAACAATAGTTTAGGCATGTTCAACAGAAAATACTAGGATTCCACAACGGTGGATTGTCAGCTTCTACTTCGGGTACCAGGAGTACTGGACTGAAGAAAGGGTGTTGGACATGTGGGGACCCACCTTACCAGTGCGAATGCCCAGTGGAGAGGACTAGAGCATCTGGATGATTCGGACCCACTA
Source organism: Picea mariana (assembly GCA_032191745.1). Classification (NCBI taxonomy): domain Eukaryota; kingdom Viridiplantae; phylum Streptophyta; class Pinopsida; order Pinales; family Pinaceae; genus Picea; species Picea mariana. The sequence continues at coordinate 54,368 of JASDQU010103135.1, forward strand.
CCGTGGGAGATTTGGGCAAAGAGCATCAGATTCATGCAACAGTGAATAACTGCCAAGCAGAGCACCAGTCGACTATGCTTGAGACATTAGGTGCCGTCACTGACCAGACCCTTAGTATTTTGATAGATCCAGGTGCTACAAAGAGTTTCATTTATGGGGAAATATTAAAAAGAATTAAGGTAAAGGCAGTCAAACAGGATGAGTTTATCTTTGTAGAAATGGCTTCTAGAGACAAAAAAAAGGTTGGTGGGAAGGTTACGGGATGTAGCCTTAACCTGGGAGAGTTGTCACTAGGGCTAACCTATACGTCATGATATTAGGATCTTATGACGTCGTCTGGTTGGAATTGCATGAGGCGATACTCAACTGTAAGATGAAATGGTTGAGCTTGGTTGATGATGAGGGATAGAGACGCATGATTGTAGGTTGGAACCAGGGAGTTTCCATGAGGTTCATCTCTTCCTTCCAGCTATGAAAGATCATGCACAAGGGATGTAAGCTTTATGCGATCCTTGCGCTAAATGAGAAGGGAGTAGCAGAAGGTATAGAACACCTTCCAATGGTGAGAGATTTTGTGAACGTCTTCCCTGAGGAGTTACCTAGGATGTCCCCAGCGAGGGAGTTGGAATTTATCATCGACCTAAAATCGGGAACTGAACTGATAGCAAGAATTCCTTATCAGATGTCGACCCTGGAGTTACAAGAGTTGAGAATGCAACTGAAGGATTTTTTTAACCTAGGACTCATACGTCCAAGTGTGTCACCATGGGGTGCACTTGTTGTTTTCATACAAAAGAAGGATGGGTCATGGGGTCTCTGCATTGACTACCATTAATTGAGTAAGGTAATGATCAAGAATCAATATCTGTTGCCAACGATTGATGATCTGTTTGATTAGATAAAGGGTGCAAATGTGTTTTCAAAGATTGACTTGAGATCAGGGTATCACCGGTTACAGATCAAGGAGGATGACATCCCTAAGACCGCCTTTAAAATGAGGTTTGGACATTATGAGTTTACTGTTTTACTTTTTGGACTGAAAAACGCCCCTGGGGTATTTATGAGTTTGATGAATGGGGTGTTCCGTGAATACTTGGAAAAATTCATCCAAGTATTCATTGACGATATTTTGATTTACTCTCAGATGATGGAGGGGCATGAGGAGCACTTGCGCTTGGTACTACACTATCTACGAGAGAAAAAATTGTATGGGAAATTTTCTAAATGCTTGTTTTATCAATCGAAGATTCACTAGTTAGGGCATGTCCTCTTTGGCAAAGGTATCGTTGTGGATCTAGCAAAGGTCGAGGCTATTATGGAATGGCTTGCGCCGACGAATGTCCCTGAATTGTGTAGCTTCATGGGTTTAGCGGGATACTATCGATGGTTCATTGAGGGTTTTTTGAAGATAGAAAATCTGATTACGAAATTGCAGAAGAAGAACAAGAAGTTTGTTTGGACCAAGAAATGCGTGTAAGAATTTCGGAGGCTCAAGGAGCTGTTGACAAAAACATCGATACTAAATTTTCTTGACATGGAAGTGGAATTCTTGGTATGCACTGATGCATCCAAAAAGGCTTAGTTGGAGTCTTCATGCAAGATGGTCGAATGATCTCTTACATCTCGAGAAATTTGAGAAGGCATGAGGAGAACTATACAACGCATGATTTGGAGTTGTTAGCCATTGTTTATGCCTTGAGATTTTGGAGACATTACCTGATTGGATGGAAATTTGAACTGAAAATGGACCACTGTGGACTACAACACATCTTTACGTAAAGTGACTTGAATGCCTGACAATGACGTTGGTCAGAATTTCTTAGCGAGTACGATTTCGAGATTACTTACATAAAGGGAACAGTGAACAGAGTGGAATATGCATTGAGTCGGAGACCACACATCTTTTTGGTGATGCCTCTTCAGACGAATCTATGTGAAAATATTCTAACCTTACAACATGATGATGACTGGTGCAAAGAGGTCAAGAATTTTATCGGACAAAAACAATGATGGTGCCAAATTTGAAGGATTTACTATGGAAAACGATGGATTATTGAGGTTTAAAGGTCGAATTTATGTACCACCCAATGACGAGTTGAGGAGTTTTATCCTAATTGAGGCTCAACAAGAAGTGTATATGGCTCATCCTGGAGTCACGAAGATGAGGGCATATCTTAAACCCTTACTCTTCTTGAAAGGAATGAAGGCAGACATAGCAACTGTGTGGCCAAATGTCTAGAATGTCAGGAGGTGAAGGCTGAGCATAGACATATGGCATGACTACTACAACCACACGCTATTTAGGAATCCAAATGGAAGGTCATTTTGATGGATTTCATTGTTGGATTGCCACTAATGGCAAGGAGACACGACTCGATTTTTTTGGTAATCAACACTTTGATGAAGAGTGCTCATTTTATTCTTGTGCATACGACGTATTAGGAAGCTGACATAGATAGATTTTTCATCAGTGAGATTGTGAGGCTGCATGGCGTCCCTAAGAGGATTATATCCGATAGAGGATCATTGTTTACAGGACGATTTTGGACTAGTTTCCAAGAGGCCTTGGGAACCCAACTTAACTTTAGTACCGTGTATCACCCAAAGACAGACGGGCAGACCGAACGAACAAACCAAATATTGGAGGATATGTTGTGTATGTACATTATGGACCAACAAAATCATTGGGAAGATTTCTTACCACTGGTAGAGTTTGCGTACAATAAGAGTTATCAAAGAACCATTAAGATGGTGCCTTTCGAGTTTCTTTATGGGAGACCATGTTAGCTTCCTTTGAGTTGGGATTGACTTGAGGATAGGTTTTTGGTGGGACTGGAAGTGATCCAAGAAATGGAATATCAAATTAAAACAATAAGACAAAGGATGAAGGAAGTGCAGGATCAACATAAGAGTTATGTTGATGCGCATCGTGTCGATCGTAGTTATGAAGTTAGCGATCGAGTCTTCTTGTGGGTGAAACCGCATAAGAGTTTGATCAAGTTTGGAAATGGTGCTAAACTCTCTCCTAGGTTCATGGGATATTTTGATATTATGGAAAAAAAGGGGATTGTGGTCTATCGACTAGCCTTGCCTAATTCTTTAAGGGGTATGCACGATGTTTTTCACATATCTGTTTTGAGACATTATAATAGTGACCCTACACATGCTATTGACATGAGTTCCTTGCAAGCATATGACGAGGGTGCACTCACAGCTGATCTAATCCACATCCTGCACCATCGCATTCGACAACTACAACATCAAACATTATATCAAGTCAAGGTCTAGTGGGACAACTATAGTCCGCACTCGGCGACCTAGGAGGACACATATGATATGTGCCAGCAATTTCCATTTTTGTTTGATAGATAGACTTATGATACTATGATACACTTTATCTCAGCACTTATATACTGTGAAACTTCGGGACGAAGTTTAAACCAAGAGGGGGTGTATGTAACATTTTTCTCTTGCATGGACTAAAAGAACTTATTCTTTGAGGACACTTGTTTGCAAGTGATCCGGGTTATTATATCTATTGGTCATTTTGATTATGATTATGAGATATTATGGATTTGATGATATGTTATTTGGTTGTATTTACATAGACATGTGCTATTGAATGGGTTCTCCTGAGTGTGCAGGACTTTGGACCTCGAGGATGCAGAGGCATCGATGAAACCCCTTGGAATCCGGATCGGATTAGGGAGTGGACTGTTGGGTTTGATTGTTGTTGATGTGACATATGTACATATGATTAGATGTAATGATGATTGATTATTATTGCTGACATGATTCGTTGATGGATGCAGGATGATGATAGCTTTCCGACCAGAATCGGATATGGAGTAGAGGGGTCATGCCCGATGACTAAATACATTGAGGGAGAGGTGTGGTAGTAGCCCTGCCATAGCCTACTAGCACTCCCGACATGGCTCGAACTATAGGTTAACGATTACCTAGTTCGAGAAGAACCAGGATGTCGTGAGGGAAGATTGTGACAGTCACTCACGATGATTCTAAAGGGTGTGAAATAAGGTAGGTGCCTTATTCCTTAGAGGCCCTTAGTCTCCCATAAGATCACCTAGCGCAGTATTGACTCCAAGGGTTTGACGTTTACCAAATTCAGTCAAGAGCTAAGTGGCACCCTTGGAGCATGTAGTGTGTCTTGAAGGGCATGTTGTGCAAGGAAAACAAAAAGAGGCGAGTGGCACCCTTGGAGCATGTAGTGCATCTTGAAGGGCACGTCGCGCAAGGAAAACGAAAAGATGCAAGTGGCACCCTTGGAGCACCTAGTGCGTCCTGAAGGGCACATCACGATTTCAACTGGTAAGTGAATAAACCTAGTCGGCCTTAAAATGAATGATGTGATAAGTAAGATTTAAAAACAATTTTTCCTAATAAAAATGTTGCCCAGCCTAGTGAAATTAAAACCTAGGTCTAAGTAGAACATGTGGTCAAATAAATAGATAATAAATAAACATGTAACAAGAAGGGGGTAATAAATTCAAACTTATTTATTAAAATCAAAATTACAATGGAAGATTAATTTTTTAAAAAGGGGTAATGGTTGTTTTATCTAAATTTGCTAATTTATTTTTTAGTTAAAAATAAAAGAGGGTAAATGGTTGTTTTTATCTACACTTGCTAAATTAATTTTTAATTAAAAAGGAAAAAAGGGTAAATGGTTGTTTTATCTACACTTGCTAAATTGATTTGTTTTATTTAAAAAGGAAAAAAGGGGGAAACTTAAAAGAAATAGGAAACTTTAAGAAAAAGGGAAAATTTAAGAAAAGGGGAAAAGTAAAGAAAAATATGAATGTCTAACTTAGTAAGGAATCTTGCCTTTGGAACTTTCTAATTATGAACTCAACTAGGAATTAAGTAAGGCGTAATTCATTTAAGAAGTGTAAGGGAATTTTGGGACACCGAGGAGCATTTTTACGAATGATTTTAGGTGGATGGGGGAAATAGGAACATTTAATTAATTAATAAAATTGTTTTTTCTGGTGCAACTAGGGGATTGAGCGACATGTGTACGGGGGAGGTTTTTCGAAATTAATTAAATGAAAAAGGAATTTAATGAGAATTTGGGAAACTAATTACTTGAAAAATATATAAAAGAGATGGAGGAGGATAAGTATGGATCAGATCTTTTTGCATAACGTTATGCTGCTGAAACTTTATCTCGACTGAACTTTCTCTTGTGGGAGTTGGGATACCCAGCTTGGGTAATGAGTGGTAGCTCGACCTTGCGAGGCGAGATGGGTGTTATCATTCTCTAATATTGTGTGCGTGGTCAATTTGTAGCTTGGGGGGGCTCATGGGGAAGAAAAGTACCCCTAGTGTTGGCTGGGAGGTAACAGTGAGGTCACATCGGTTGGCAAGCGAGAGTTGGACGGAGCAAGCACGGGACAACAACCTTGGAGCATTCACATTTGGATAAGGTACGCCTGTTAAATTTTATGTTTAATCAACGTAACACTATCTAGAGATTTCATTTTTATCTTTCAGCAAATTGTCTTGTTGAGATCAATGTTTTATGATCAGAGAACTTAGATTCATCCCAACCTTATGCTCGTTATTTTTGAATTGATTTCCCATGGAAAACCCAAACTCTGATTGCAATGACTTCTCTGCGTTTTTTTTATGGATTTAATGCGAAGAAAAATTATGTTTTTATCTTTTGTCCCTTATCCTTTAAGTTATTAGTCTGTGCCTGAGCAATCGGCCAGGAGCCTAATCGATTGTTTTCACTCTGGTGTTTAAGACTGATATTTAAATTCCCTTCTTTCCTGTGCATGGATAATAAGTGAAAAATAAATTTTCGCCCAACTATCTATCCCTTAGTTATCTCTATGTTTTTCTCTTATGATTAATCTCTAATCTTTGCGCCTTCCTTTTGAATGAGTATCTTTGCATTTTGATTGATTCATTTCTGAATGTTTAATCCCTGAATGTTTAAACTCTCGGTTTTATTTGTTGATTAATCTCCAATCATATTGGCTCCTTTCCAATTATATAGAAAATTTCTACACAACCTTTACTCCATGATTTACCCAACGCTTTGATTGGAAAAATATCTACGTTTTCAATGATAATCCCAACGCTTTGATCGGAAAAATCTCTTCGTTTTTAATGATAAATTCCAACGCTTTGATTGGTAGAATCTCTGCGATTTTAATGATAAATCCCAATGCTTGATTGGTAAAATATCAACGTTATTAATATGTGAATGACTGTGTTTTAATATGGAATGACTGCATTTTTAGTATGTTAAGTACAACAGTTTATATAATAGACATCAAATTTATATAGCCATTCACCAACGAATTTATATAGCCATATCGATTTCACATAGTGTTTACACACAACAAATTTATATATCCATTTCGATTTCACACAGTGTTTACACAGAACAAATTTATATATCCATTCACCAATGAATTTGTATAACCCTTTCGATTTCACACAGTGTTTACACACAGAGAATTTATATAGCCATTCACCAACGAATTTATATAGCCTTTACACAGCGATTTCATCCTTATTTACACAACGATTTCATGTTTCTTTACACAATGATTTCATCTTTCTTTATACAACGATTTCATCTTTTTTACATAGTGATTTCATCTTTCTTTATACAGTGTTTTCATCTTTCTTTATACAATGATTTCATCTTTCTTTACACTGTTATTTCATCTTCTTTATAGAACGATTTCATCTTTCTTTACACAACAATTTCATCCTTTTTGCACAACAATTTCATCTTTTTGTTACATAGCGATTTCATCTTTTCGCATAGCTATTTCCCATAAATGACTATTGTTAGACAACTACCTATGTTGGACAATGATTCATCATTCAAACAATGAATTATTGATGGACAGAGAATATGGTAGACAACATGTTTATCTAATGTATTTAATAGACAACGATTTCCATTTATTAGACTTCATTATCATATATTTCATAGACTGCAATGTAATGCATTTAATGTAAAACGATCTCATCTTCTTAAAAGACAACGATTTTCATTTATTAGACATCATTATCATATATTTTATAAACAACAATGTCATGTATTTAATGGACATCGATCTCATGTATTTAATAGACAACAATATCATGTATTGAATAGACAACAATCTAAATGCTAGACAACCATTATTAATAGATATCAATAATAATGTCATACAATGGTATCATTGTTGGTACACAAAGGGAATTAAAGAAGTTTATAGATTACATGGTACTAGGATGAATGCAATGGAGTATTTATATACATGATTGTTATATATTTCTATTAATTTGGTGTAATATTGATACGGCACTTTAGGGTCATGTGTTTCCCAAGTTTCTCATTATCTTATGCATAAGAGTGTGGATATGTAAATTATCTTAATCTAAGGCATGTATGTTTGGGAAGGGTAATGATAGGGTTGGAAGATTAACTTAGGCTTCTACAAGGAATTATATGTTAGTGAATGACAATTGTAGGGAGACCTTTGTTACCTAATATTAATTAATTAATAAATGACTTGAAAAACAAGAGAGAGGTTTTTAATTGATACATGTTATTGTAGAATGGATTCTCAAGGGATTAATTCATAGACGGCTAATCATGTACTTTAATTGATGTATGTTTGCAATAGAATTTGTTGTTCCAGGAATTTAATGTGATGTATGATTGTATAGTAGTCAGATTTCCCTTGCGTCTTGTTGACTTGTCGATTGGGTTCTTGGGTTTAGTATTCCTTTATTTTTGACAGTTAATTCGGTCTCCTAGAGTGAGGGATTTAGATTGGTGTAAAGGTTTAGATATTTTATGTTGCACCATGGGTATTGTCATGCCTATCGCCTTGTGACGACATGATTCCTGATGAGGGGATCATTGTGTGCCCTGATGGATAGATGAGAATGATACCATGGTCAGAGTCTTGTGCTTCTCGATGTGGGTGTATTGTTCATTGTAATTGATGTTGGTACTTGGTTCTGTAACACCTTAATGTGATTGGTTTTTCTCACCGTAGAGGTTTCTAGTTACTGGTCGTCGAAGCCGTTGTGCTGGGTCTGTTGATGTTGTCGTTTATCTTGTAGGCATTGTCTTTCTTGTGTCAGGCAGTTAGTCGTTTTTATCTGTCTATTGATTATCACATGTTTCGTCCAGTTGCCTGATGTGCTAGTATGCTAAGTCTTTTTTGTTTTTTTTTAATCTGTGTGCATTGTGTTCGTCATCAAGTTGTGTTGTTTAACTGTTGTCGTTGTTTCCTTCCTACTTAAAAATAAAAAATAAAAAATATTTTTCATTGCCTCTCATGTAGTCATAAGAAGGGGGGTCTTTACACTTCCTACCCAAGTTATATTCCCCTTAGCGACATGTTGAGTTTAAAGAAATTGAATTAATCTCTTGCCTTCATAACATTCAATAGAATAATTGGTCTCAATCAACGCTAATCATCATCTTCATCTTCTTCTTCACTAGTTTGAATAAATGTTTCCTAATAACTGAGAATTTAGACTAAGAAATAAGGAGTTTCAATTTTAAAAGTGTGAATATGAGTGTTTTTAAAGTGTAAAATTCGATTTTTGATGCATCTGTTAGTCCCTATTTTTGTTTTTGATTTAGTGAGAAAATCTAATTCTAAAATCCTCCCTACCTGTACTTCATTGTTTTCTTTCATTTGATTTTAATATTTGTTTTGAGTTTGCTATGTTTCACATTTTAGCTTTTTGAATAATTTCCTTAAGTTTGGGGTTTAAGACATGGTTTTATGAGAATTGTCGTATCATATGCCTATTTGAATCTTGCAAATTCAAATTTCTACCTAGTCCTTAATAGCACAACTGGAATAACATTATTCCCGTAGTGCTAATGTAATCATGTCATGATAAGTGATAGCCATCCTGATTAGATGTTATGATTACATAAATCGTGGACTGATAATCCGCATGTGTCCCACGATATCTCTTGAATCATAATATAGTTCAAACCGTTACATGATGGGATCATTCTATACCTACAAAGACCATTTTCAAATCAGTCAATTTCCAAACATCATTATATGATCCTGTCACTCGTCATTCTAATTTGTTGAATTATAAGCGCATGTATTTTTTCATAAGAAAATGTTATATGATAACATTTGCAAGTTGTAAATTCAACTTCCGAATAGTGTCGAGTTGCAACATCATGTTATTGATATGGAACCTAAGAGAAGTGGGCAAGTTGTCATATTCAAACCCGAGGGCGTTGAGCTTCTCGAAGCATATCCGCAGATGGCGCAGAGGTTTAAAGACGTTGGTTGGTTCGAATTCCTCACCACCTTCCAAGGTTATGAACAACATGTATCTATGGTGTTTTCTCATAACTTTGATGGTTTCGAAGTGGAGATCGGAAAGTTGCTAATGTTGGTGACAAAACAATCCATTGCCAAAGCTTGCAGATTGGTAGTTGGAGGAGAACGATGGTGGAAGAAGGAGCATGTAGTCACGGAGTTTGTCAATCAATGCTTGCTACCAGATAAGCAAAACCCGGATTGGAGAAAGGGATTCCCTCACAATTGGATTAGACAGGAATGACACACTTATTTAATCATCATCCATAGGTATATCACCTACGAAGGTATATTTTCACTAATCTACATCTACCACATTAGGTTGTTAATGCATCTAAATGGAGATTATCGTTTAAATCTTCCTTACTTTCTACTCAAAATCCTGGAAAAGATGTCAAAAAGGGTGCAATCACACCCCGCCACTGCAAAGAGTAGCATGTTTCATCAAGTCTTAATTAAGACTTTGGTTGTTTCTTCTCTGAGGGAAGTACATAAACCCTGGAGTTGGTTGATCCAATCCCTAAATCCTTATCCACAACCCAACAAACAGAAAAGGGGAAAAGGGAAAAGGGTTGTTACACAGAAACAAAGTATTACAATTGATGAAACTCCTGTTAAAGAGAAAATCTTCGACATCAGGGTGACAAGAGTCAGTAGAGGTAAGAAACCCAAATTGGATACAAAAACCGAAGATTTTCCTGAGGAAGATGTAAAAATGGAAGCAGATTCCGATGAAGATTATGATGTTAAACTACAATCAAGAATAAAGCGCCAGAAACCAGTAAGAAAGATGTTGCAGTCAAAAAGTAGAAGAAGAAATATGTTCCTATATCTCAAAACCCTACGAGGAATTATACTAGAGTTACCAACAAATACAGGCTAAGGTCCAAAGCTATTTTTGATCCCTCAATCAAAAAGGAAGATGTCATAGTTATAGAGGATCATTTTGAGGATGCTAAAGCAGATATCAAACAAAAGGCAGGAAAACCCCCATTACATAAAGAACCATCAAAAAGAGGTAAGAAGACTGTTCCATTCCTAACAGGACTTGTAACAAGAGCTACCACCAAATTGTCAAGAGCTAAAGCATCTGCTAAAGGTATAAGTAGGGTTCCTGAAAATAAAGAAAGAAACCCTGTAGATTCAGACCACATATCAGACATGCCTAGAGCCATGGATTCAACTAGTTCAAATGAAGAGCATAGCTCATGATTGGCTTCTAGGTACCAGATTAAACTAAGAGAGCCTAAGGTTTTCATAGATCTGAATGAGCTTGCACCTGCAGATGAGTTCCCTGAGTTCAAGGTTAAGGTCATAACTAACAAAGAAAATATCACAGAACTCTAGAAGATGGTGAAACAACTTAAGAAAGAGAAGGCCCATGTAGAACAATGGAGTGCCAGGCAACACGAAAGGATTCAGGGTTTCAAGAGGAAGAAAAGAGAGCCAAGAGAATTTCTCAAAGAACTCAGAGAAATAAATTTCAAACTCTATTGGCATAACATTGTACTTACCACAAATCTCAAACAGAAGACTACCAAGGCTACTGCTGTTATCATACCCTAAAAGATTTATGGAAATTTTGGCACATTCTCAATTTTGATGTTTACCAGGGAACAAAGAAAGATTTACTTATTTTGGCTTATGAAAGGAAAATACCTTGAAAGGCATGACTAGATCAAACCTATTCCTATTTTCTAGGATCGAATGTATTTTTGGAAGGATCATTCAAGATTAAGTTGTTGAGCGAATATCTATTGTTGTAATGTAAATGGTCTTTTTGAGCTAACCTCCCTAGTAGATAGATGAAATCAGATCTTATCATTAATAGCATACTATAAATTAGGATCTGATATAGTTTGGATACTTTAAGTAAACAGAGGAAACACTCTGTTGAGGTCGAAAAATTGGAGATCCAGGAGACCTGTTTTGAAATTCCTTGTAAAGACATTCCTGTTCTATTTGAGACTTAATAGAAAAGGCATATGGATGGTGAGATTCTCTTTTCTACTCTGTTATTCTATCTTCATGCTTGAGTTCATTATTCAAATTTCAACGCATTTGTTTTCTTGACTATCAATTGATACAGTAAAGAATTTGCTGTGGTGATTATTTTCAAGTTTTGATTTGAAGCTGATGTTCTTGTTTCTTGTTGATATTTTGAGATAAGAATTTATTGCGAGGTTGATAGATTGAAAAATTCACTTTCTCTTTTCTTGATTTGTCTAATACATCTATGTGACTACCCTTTAACCAATCAATGGGATATCTTCTATTCTTATTTTGAATTTCTTGTTTATTTTAAACCTTGAAACAATTTTCAACCATCTTATTCAAAAACCAAACCATAAAAATCCTTAAAACACTTTTGCAATAACTCAATGATGCCCTAGCTTTCCCTCTCATAGTCAAGTGAAACTTTAGGGAATAACAGTTTTTTGCGTCGTTGTCAGGGACAGAACGAATATATTTTACTTGGGGAAATGACAAAGATTAGATTCAAATCTTGATGGTGAGCAAGATTTTGAACACTACATAAGACTGTGATTATTCACCTGGAGAATCCTCTGTGGTAATTATGGCTCCTAAAAGAGAAGGGAAAGGACCTAAAACTCCTCCAACTTCTTCATCATCTACTAAGAGACCAGTAACCAGAAAAAACCCAGATTTTGAGCTTGTTGCAGTAGTACCAAATCCTGAAAAGCTACTAAGAAAACCTAAAGTTATTTCTGGGCAGTCCTCTCTCTCAAAGGGAAAATTATCTTCAGAAAGTTTTCAAGGACAGTCCTTTGAAATCACTAAAACCTAATCAGATGAGGAGGTGATTCCAGAAAGTGAATTCAAACCTGTCATTGAGCCTACTACAGTTTCATTTCCTTCAACTATCTCATAATTAAATCTAGATCATTGGAAGCTACTTGCATAACTCATTGAACAAGAATATTCAAACACTTTTCCTATGGCTGAAACCTTGAAATATTACAGCAAAGACATTAAGAGTGAACTAGAAACACTCTCTTCATCTTTTGGATCTCTCTCATCTAAAGAAATTAAATAACATTATTCTTCTTTTGAGAATCATCTATTTCTTGGCCCATCATTTGATTATAGTCCAGAAGAGAAGCCTCTGTCTACTATAGATAAGATTCATTATCAGTACAGTTAAGTTGTCATACAAAATGGATAGTTTCACCTTCAACTTCACCAATCTTGCTTACTCCCAAAGCTCTATCACCAAAGATAGAAAATATGGTTGTAAACATAATGGATGCAATTGTTGCAGCAAGGTATGCCCCTTCAATCCTTCCACAAGTCATGTATGCCTTTCCACCAAATGATTATATGAAATATTTGCCCAGATTTAATGGAGAAGGAGGAGTTACTGCTGAAGAGCATTTGAATTCCTTTTATAGTTTTGTATAAAATTTCAATGTAGAGCATGCAGATGTATGGATGAGATTGTTTGTGCAAAGT
>JASDQU010103135.1:77060-120954 GCA_032191745.1 Picea mariana
TTGCCCAGATTTAATGGAGAAGGAGGAGTTACTGCTGAAGAGCATTTGAATTCCTTTTATAGTTTTGTATAAAATTTCAATGTAGAGCATGCAGATGTATGGATGAGATTGTTTGTGCAAAGTTTAGATGGTGAAGCAAGAAAGTGGTTCAGGAGTTTGCCACCTAATTCAATTGAACTCACCTAATTCAATTGTTGATATTGAAGCCTTGGATGACACCTTCCTTAGACACTGGGGAGACAAGAAAGACTTTTTATACTACATCACTGAATTTGGTGCTTTAAAAAGGAAACAAGGTGAATACCCGATTTTACTAAAAGATTTAACAAAATGTATGGTAAAATTCCAGACGAGATTAAACCTTCAGAGACATCAACTAAAATTACCTTTGCCAATACTTTCGATGTTGAATTTTCCTTGTTGATAAGAGAAAGAAGGGATGCTACCCTCAACTAGATGCAAGAAGCTTATATTGAGGTAGAATCAAACATATTAGCAGCAGACAAATTGAAGACTAGAGGTCATAGAGACATAAAAAAGAAAAAAGAAGAGATGCCCTCCTCTTCTAATACAACATATGATTCTAAGATAGATTAAATGGATAAGATATTGAAATCTTTGACTTATGAGATGGAAAGATTGAAGATGGAACAAAAACAACCCAGTATACTTGCATAGGAGGGAGGATACAGAAGTCAAAATCAGTTTAGGAGGCCAAACAATGCACCCCAGATCTTACCAAGAGAAAGGAAAAACCAAGAAGACCAAAAAGTTTTTCCTTCTTTCCAAAATAATGCAGTAGATGAGGAAGAGGATGAAGATGATATAGAATATGACCTTGTAGTACATCTAAATGATTCTGAAACATCTCCTACGCATGTAACACAGCAGGATTATGAAGATACTTTGATTTCTAACCAGTTTGAAGAAGGGGATGTTGATGAGACTTTTCAGAAAGAACCTAAAAGGAAGAAATATAGTATCAAATCTAATTAAAATGCACCTAAAGTAGATACACATGTTTCCACAAAGAAGGCCAGTAACCCAGTTAAAGAAGGAATCAATAAAATCAGTCTTGGGATTCAAATTGATCAACCAGTGAAACAACCTGCCAAGGTTAGTACTGCAAAGATAAAGGAACCATAAAAAAATATTTCTTCTTTCAATCTAGAACATGAAATTAACAAAATCAAGATTTCTGTGCCACTGCTAGAACTCATGAAAATAAATCCTTTTAGGAAAATTGTTCTCAAATCTTTACAATCTCCTGCTCAAGTTACCTCTTCAGTTACTATCAATTTGGAAGATGAGAACCCTGCTATAACAATTGGACTTCATATTGAAGACAAAACTGATACTTCTCCACCATTCTACATATCACTAAATGTTCATGACAATATATTTCATAAATTCCTAATGGATTATGGTGCCTCGCATAATGTCATGCCTAAGGTGGTGATGGAAGAATTAGGGTTAGACATTACTAAACCTTACCATGATCTATATTCTTTTGACTCCAAGAAAGTCAAATTCCAGGGAGTTATGGAGGATGTGGTTATTAGTCTTTCCCAATTAAGTATGAAAAGTGTGGTATTAGATGTTATTGTGGCTGACATACCACCAAAATTTGGAATGCCTCTTTCAAGATCTTGGTCGAAAAAAGTAGGAGGCACTCTCTAAATGGATCTTAGTTATGCAACCATACTTGTTTTTGGTGGGGAACAATGGAGATTATACAGGGAAGTAAGAATGGATTATTTGGTAAGTGATCACGAGAACCCCACTAATCATCCTATATATGTTGTAGAAGATGATCTTGGTTCCTATATTTTTCATATGAGTGATCAGATGGCAGAAGTATCAATTAGAAAAACAACAACTATTGTTTTGGACATAGAAGACAATTTTGTTTGGAAAATGTATTTTGATGGGGCATGTTCTAGAGAAGGTTCTGGTGCTGGGATTGTCTTCATTTCCCCTTCCAAGGAGGTTATTCCTATGTCATATAAACTTGAATTTGACACAACCTATAACATTAGTGAGTATGAATCCTTGTTGTTAGGGTTGAAAGTTGCTAAAGATATGGGTATAGATAATCTTTCTGTTTTTGGTGATTCAGAACTTATTATTCACCAAATCAAGAACATATATCAAACCAAACAACAAAGGTTGAAACAATACAGAAATGAGGTGTGGGATTATGTGGATAATATATTTTTGGCATTCAATATTACTTTTGTGCACAAAAGTTTAAATCAACAGGATGACTCTTTGGTACTTGCAACTAGCAACTTTAAAAATCCAATGTTCCCTAATTTGAAATTTGAAGTTGAGGTTAGACATAGACCCTCAATACCAGATAATATAAAACATTGGTAGGTCTTTAAAGATGATGAGGAAATTCAAATATTCTTGAAAACTATTGAAGAGTTCTCTAACATTTCAATAGATCAAGATGACAAAGATGGTAAAGCAGAAGTACATGCTGCAGATGTTTTTCAAGACAATGTTGTTGGGCACAAAATTATCGAATTTGAGACAAACCATATGACTAAAGGTTTGGTCCCACTAGAGAGTATTTTTTATCACAATGATATTTCCAGGAAGGTTGTTATTCAGACAGAAGAAACTGATGTAGTGGACTGTGACATCAACCCTGATACAAATCCCAGGTTGGTCAAAATATCTAGGAAACTATCACAAAAATAGAGAGAAGCATATTTTGATTTAATGAAGCAATATTCAGATATATTTTCCTGGTCTTATGAATATTTGAAGGTGTTTGATCCAGAGATTATACAACACAAAATTCCTTTGAAATCTGGATCAAAACCATTTAAGCAAAAGTCCAAGCAATTCAATCCTTTGTTGTTACTTGTAATAGAAAAGGAGCTGAAAAGGTTGTTGGAAGCCAAAATCATAGTGACACTAAGATACTCAGAGTGGGTAGCCAACCTTGTACCTTTCAGAAAGAAGAGTGGAGAGATAAGACTCTGTGTAGACTTCAAGAATTTGAACAGGTGCTCCTTGAAAGACAATTATCCATTACCAAAAATGCATCATATTTTATAGAGAGATGTAGGAGCCAAGAGGATCTCTATGTTTGATGGATACTCAGGGTACAATCAAATATCAGTAGTAGAGGAGGACAAAAAGAAAACAACTTTTACCACTCCGTGGGGCACTTTTATGTATGAGAAGATGCCCTTTGGATTGATGAATGCAGGAGCCACATTTTAAAGGGCTATGGGCATTGCTTTTATTGGTGAGAAAGACAGGTTTGTGGCTATTTATATTGATGACATCATTGTATTATCAACATCTGACAAAGAACATTTACAACATTTGAAGCAAAATTTTGAGAAATGTAGGAGGTATGGTATATCACTTAATCTTAAAAAACCACATTTTGCCACGGAGGAAGGAAATATTTTAGGACATATTGTTTCACTCGAAGGTATTAAAATAGATCCCAAAAGAGTAAAGGCTATCCAAAAAATAGACATCCTGAGAAACAAAAAGTCTATTTAGTCCTTCATTGGTAAAATTATTTTTTTAAGGAGGTTTATACCAAATTTTGCAGAGATTATCAAGTACATTACTGACATGTTGAAAAAGGATGCATAGATTAAGTGGATACCAGAAGCTAAAGAATCTTTTGAAAATATCAAACAGGCTCTTGTTCAGGCCCCTGTTCTCATCAGTCTAAATTATGCCAAAGAATTCATGATTTTCTCTTTTTCCTCAGAAAATACCATAGTTGTTGTTTTTCTACAAAGAAATGAGCAAGGATATGAGCAGCTCATCTCCTTCTTTAGAAAAACTCTCAGAGATTCTGAATTGAAGTATGATATAGTGGAGAAACAGGCCTATTCCCTGGTAAAGGCTCTGAAATCCTTTAGAGTATATGTTCTTCAATCTGAGATCACAGCTTATGTCCCAAGCAGTGCAGTCAAAGAAATCTTAGTTCAGCCTGATTGTGAAGGAAAGATAGGAAAATGGATAAAAAAAATCCCAGAGTATAACCTCACTATAAATCCTACTCAGTCGATAAAAGGTCAAGGTCTTGCCAAATTAATGACAGAATCTAATTGCAAAGCAATTCGGTTGTACCATATTCCAGGTAAGACACAAAACTCTTCATTCCAGATTGAAGAAACAAATTCACAAGTAAACAACAACTATGTTTCTTCACCATGGTACAAAGATATCATATTTTTTCTTCTAAATTTTCAATCTCCTCCAAAATTAGATAAATCAAAGTTCAGATCATTAAAATTAAGATCAACAAATTACTGTATTATTGATCAGATCTTATTCTGGAAAGACCCTCATGGCATTTTGTTGAGGTGTGTAGATGAAAAAGAGGCCAAACAATTTTTTTGTGATTTACATCATGGTGTTTGCGGAGGTCATCACCATTGGAAAGCTACTACCTTCAAAATTCTCAGGGTAGGCTATTACTAGCCAGTTCTATTCTCAGATATTTTTTCTTAGGTCAGGGAATGTGAATTCTATCATAAATTTGCTAGAAAGTAGAAACTTATGTCTCTGCCTCTTAAACCAATATT
Source organism: Picea mariana (assembly GCA_032191745.1). Classification (NCBI taxonomy): domain Eukaryota; kingdom Viridiplantae; phylum Streptophyta; class Pinopsida; order Pinales; family Pinaceae; genus Picea; species Picea mariana. Next base: position 81,632 of record JASDQU010103135.1, read on the forward strand.
CACTCATGGACCATTCCAACAGTGGGGCTTGGATTTCATCGGGGAGATGAATCCTTCATCTTCGAGGCAACATAGATGGATTCTTACAACCACAAATTACTTTACAAAGTGGATCAAAGCAATTCCAACTTGGAATGCAACAGGCAGGGTAATCATGGATTTTCTTGAAGGATATATCTTTTCCAGGTTTGGTTGTCCTAAAAAACTAGTCACTGATAATGCACAAGCTTTTAAATCCAATTCCATGATTGATTTATGAAATAAGTATAGTATTAAGATGGTCCACTCTACTCCCTACTACCCCCAATGGAACGGGTTAGCATAGTCCTCCAATAAAAGCCTGATAAGGATTGTCAAAAAACTACTGGCAGAAAATAAAAAAATCATGGGATTCCAAGTTAAATTTTTCCCTATGGGCTGATCGTATCAGTAACAAGAAGTCTATTGGGACCTCTCCTTTCCAGATGGTATATGGGACAAAAACTATTCTTCCAACTCAATTAGGCCTACCAGTTTTAAAGTTTTTACAAGAAGAGTTAGAAGAACCCAATGATCTCCAAAGGAGAATTTTTCAGATGATTGAGGTTCAGCAGGTCAAAGAACAGATGAATCAAAATGCTACTGCTCATCAGAGAAAAGTCAAGGCCACATTTGATAAAGAAACTAAGAAAGATGTTTTTAATGAAGGATATTTTGTGTCAAGGTGGGATGCTAGGAGAAAGGATAAAGAAAAACATGGTAAGTTTGATAACCTATGGTATGGTCCTTTCAGAATAGCCAAGGTAATGGACAATAACACTTTTCTCCTGCATAATCTATATGATACAAAAAAATTTGGAGGCCCAGTGAATGGGAGGTTCTTGAAACACTATTTTCTTTAAAGACTTATCAGGTTTTTAGCTTGTACAACAGGTTTTCCTTTCAATAAAGACTCCATATACCCACTGGAATTGTGTTCTACAATTGTGTTGTGAATAAATACTGACATATGCAGGGAGATCAATGAATCGGAAATAAAGGAAAATGCATTGGTCTAAATTTTTTGGAGTTTACCTTCAAAACTCCACCCCCATAATGAGCCAGTGTTAGTCCCTATTTTTTATTTTGATTTAGTGAGAAACTCTAATTCTAAAATCCTCCATACCTATACTTCATTGTTTTCTTTCATTTGATTTTAATCTTTGTTTTGAGTTTGCTATGTTTCACATTTTAGCTTTTTGAATAATTTCCTTAAGTTTGGGGTTTAAGACATGGTTTTAGGATAATTGTCATATCATATGCCTATTTGAATCTTGCAAATTCAAATTACTGCCAAGTCCTTAACAGTGATACTGGAATAACATTATTCTTGTAGAGCTAATGTAATCATGTCATGATAAGCGCCAACCACCCTGATTCTGTTATGATTACATAAATCTTGGATTGATAATCCGCATGTGTCCCACGATATCTCTTGAATCATAATACAATTCAAACCGTTACATGATGGGATCATTCTGTACCTGCAAAGACCCTTTTCAAATCAGTCAATTTCCAAACATCATTATATGATCCTGTCACTCGTCGTTCTAATTTATTGAATTATAAGTGCAGGTATTTTTTTTAGAAGAAACTGTTATATGCTAACAGTTGCAGGTTGTAAATTCAATTTCCGAACAGTGCGGAGTTGCAACATCGTTTTATTGATATGGAACCTAAGAGAAGTGGGAAAGTTGTCAGATTGGAACCCGAGGGCGCTAAGATTCTTGAAGCATATCTGCAGATGGCACAGAGGTTTAAAGATGTTGGCTGGTTCAAATTCCTCACCACCTTCCAAGGTTATGACAAATAGGTATCTATGGTGTTTGCTTAGAACTTCGATGGTTTCGAAGTGGAGATTGGAAAGTTGTTGATGATGGTGACAAAACAATCCATCACCAAAGTTTGAAGATTGGTAGTTGGAGGAGAATGATGGTGGAAGAATGAGTATGTAGTCACGGAGTTTGTCAATCAAATTTTTCTACCAGATAAGAAAAACACGGATTGGAGAAAGGGAGTCCCTCATAGTTGGATTAGACATGAATGGCACATTTCTTTAATCATCATCTGTATGTATATCACCTTTGAAGTCAGATTTTCACTGATCTGCATCTACCACATTAGGTTGTTAATGCTTCTAAACGGATATTATCCTTTAAATCTGCCTTACTTTCTACTCAAAATCCTGGCAAAGATGTCAAAAAGGGTGTAGTCACACCCTTCCACTACAAAGAGTAGCCTATTTCATCAAGTCTTAATGAAGACTCTGGTCGTTTCTTCTCTGAGGGAGCTACAAAAACCCTGGAGCTGGTTGATCCAATCCCTAAATCCTGATCCACAACCCAGAAAACAGAAAAGGGGAAAAGGATAAAGGGTTGTTACATAGAAATAAAGTATTCCAATTGATGAAACTCCTGTTAAAGAGGAAATCTCTGTCATCAGGGTGACAAGATCCAGCAGAGGTAAGAGACCCAAATTGGATACAGAAACCGAAGAGTTTCCCGAGGAAGATGTAAAAATGGAAGCAGATACTGATGAAGATTATGATGTTAAAGCTACAATCAAGCATAACGATCCAGAAACCAGTAAGAAACATGTTGCATTCAAAAAGCAGAAGAAGAAATATGTTACTGTATCTCAAAACCCTAGGAGGAATTCTACTAGAGTTACCAACAAATACAGGCTAAGGTCCAAAGCTATGTTTGATCCCTCAATAAAAAAAGAAGATGTCATAGTTATAGAGGATAATTCTGAGGATGCTAAAGCAAGTATCAAACAAAAGGCATGAAAACCCCCATTACATAAAGAACCAACAAAAAGAGGTAAGCAGATTGTTCCATTCCCTACAGGACATGTAACAAGAGCTACTATCAAATTGTCAAGAGATAAAGCATCTGCTAAAGGTATAAGTAGGGTTCCTGAAAATAAAGAAAGCAACCTTGTAGATTCAGACCACATATCATACATGCCTAAAGCCATGCATTCAACTAGTTCGGATGAAGAGTACAACTCAAGATTGGTTTCTAGGTACGAGATTAAACTGAGAGAGCCTAAGGTTGCCATAGATTTGAATGAGCTTTCACCTGCAGATGAGTTCCCCGAGTTCAAGGTTAAGGTCAGAACTGACAAAGAAAATATCAGAGAACTCCAGAAGATGGTGAAACAACTGAAGAAAGAGAAGGCTCATGTAGAACAATGGAGTGTTAGGCAGGAAGAAAGGATTCAAGGTTTCAAGAGGAAGAAAAGAAAGCAAAGAGAATTGCTCAAAGAACTCAGAGAAATAAATTTCAAACTCTATTGGCATAACATCGTACTTACCATAAATCTCAAACATAAGACTGTCAAGGCTACTGCTATTATCATACCCTAAAATATTTATGGAAATTTTGGCACATTCTCAATTTGATGTTTACCATGGAACAAAGAAAGATTTACTTATTTTGTCTTATGAAAGGAAAATACCTCAAAAGGAATGACTAGATCAAACCTATTCCTATTTTGTAGGATCAAATGTATTGTTGAAAGGATCATTCAAGATTAAGTTGTTGAGAGAATATATATTGTTGTAATGTAAATGCTCTTTTTGAGCTAACCTCCCTAGTAGATAGATGAAATCAGATCTTATCCTTAATAACATACTAGAAATTGGGATCTGATATAGTTTGGATAGTTTAAGTAAACAGAGGAAAGACTCTGTTGAGGTCGAAAAATTGGAGATCCATGGGACCTGTTTTGAAATTCCTTGTAAAGAAATTCATTTTCTATTTGAAACTTAATAGCAAAGTCATATGGATGGTTAGATTCTCTTTTCTACTCTGTTCTTCTATCTTCATGCTTGAGTTCATTATTCAAATTGCAATGCGTTTGTTTTCTTGACTATCAATTGATAGAGTAAAGAATTTTTTGTGGTGATTATTTTCAAGTTTTGATTTCAAGCTGATGTTCTTGTTTCTTGATGATATTTTGAGATAAGAATTTAATGTGAGGTTGACAAATTGAAAACTTCACTTTCTCTTTTCCTAATTTGTCTAATACATCTATGTGACTACCCTTTAACCAGTCAATCAGATATCTTATGTTCTTATTCCGAATTTCTTAATTATTTTAAACCTTGAGCCAGTTTTCAACCATCTTATTCAAAAACCAAACAATAAAAACCCTTAAAACACTTTTGCAATAAATCGATGATGCCCTAGCTTGCCCTCTCACAGTCAAGTGCAACTTTAGGGACTAACAATATCAATATTGGTTTTAAAAAGTGTAATTTTCGATCGTGAAATTGTGAATTTTGAATAACTTTGATTCCAAAGGTTTGTTCTTTTAATTCTGAAAGTGTGAATTTGAAATTCGAAAGTGTAAATTTCAATTCCAAAATTGTCAATATTAAATTGCTACAATGTGTGTTTGGATTTCAATATTTTGAATCATATTATTATTTAATGTCTATATTATATATAAATCCAATATTAATTTATTGATATTTTATTTTTGTATCTTCATGGATAATATTACTATGACAGGAACTGCTAAATATACCAAGACTAAAGAGATGCAACAAAATGAGTGATGACAATCATTGCATTGTAGAGTTGTAGTTTTTCAAACCAATTTAAGGAAATGTACAATAAAGTTTCATATAAACAAAATGACAACTATGAGCCAGTCCTTTTTAGAAACTTCCTTATGTTAACTACAAACTCTATAACGTGTTTATTGTAGAAAATCATGAAACCCACATATGGGTCAAGAGAGAAGAGATAAATTGACCTTTAGTAGTTTTACCTAAAGTAATAGTTATCAATAAAATCATTGACTCTGTTGTATAAAAATCAAGTTATGAACTAAATGAAATATTTTCAAGATGAATGCTATATGGCTCTAATTTGATACTAGAAAATAAAAAAATGTGTAGCCACAACTTGTAGAGGAAGCATAAATGTATACACTGAAACTCAATTCTCCTTATATTCCATACATTAAACATACTTATATATACAAAATTAGGATAACTGAAACATTCCCTTCAATTATGCACCCTTCACATTCTAACCATATTACAAATAGAAGGGAAATTAATGTTACAATATTTAGACTCTTGGGAGATAGTTAAGATCATCTTAGTCTAATGTGTCTTTATGTAAAATGAGTTTGTTTAGCTTTTTTGGTTAGTGTGCATTATAATTCTCTAATCAAATGGGTCACAAACTTGTCCTAGATATAAATCAATTCAACAAGTCATCTTCTCCTTAATATTAATGATTATATTGATCCATGTGGTCACATTGGTTGGGGTCACAAATTTTTTCCACTAATATATTGATCTTTGATCCATTTGTGTGAGTGGTTTCCTTAATGTGTTCAAGCTATGTATAAATACCATTTTCAGAAAACATGGTATCTATTATAGCATCTTTTGAAACCCTCTATCTTATATGCATTGATTTTATCCTGTATCCCCTTTCTATATCCCTTGTAGCTTGGGAACCCCTTGTACTCTTCCTAAACGATCCTCCTTGATTCTCTACGCGCACTTTATGCTCATCAAAGAAGCATGTACATGCCCTTTCCCTTAAGGAAATGATACAAGAGAATCTGTCCCAAGTCTAAATTGTAATCAAACCTCTAGAAGGTCTTAGGAATTTATAAAAGGAAGTGGGTTCCCTTGGTTAAAATTTGTATTTTAATTGTAATTATTCTAGATTCTAGAACAATATGGTAGTAGGAGGAGTTGTCAAATATAGTTGTAACAACTTCCACCAAGTCAAGGATAGGATTTCCTTAAATAAGGTTCTTGATCATGCATTTGAGATTTTAGGAGTTATTTTTGATATTTCTACTAATAGATGATACAAATCAATGCTTGTGATTTGAGTTATCCTCTTATGTTATTGTATAAATAATCTACTTCAATGTTGAAACTATGGGGAAGAGAAAGAGCAAGTAGATACAGGTAGAGACAGAGGGAGGATAGAGTGAGGGAATATGAGAGAGAGAGAGAGAACCATGTGTGCATGTACAAATCGTGTTTCAAGAGTTTAATGAAATGTTGAGTTGCAAACCCAATTAGAGATTTACAATCTCTATTTTTATCTGATTTATGTTAATTCTCTATATTAGGTGTGAAAGCCATTCATTTGTGTTGAACAAGTGTAAATGATATGAAACCCTTGTAAAATTGTGTATGTTTCGACGAATTGGTGAAAGGTGTTGATATTTCAATGTAACTACAAAGATATTCTTTTGTATTTTTATTGGTCAAACCTCAAGAAGGTTATTGTAATCTTATTGTATAAATCAACTCAAAAGAAATTATTATTTTATTGTTATCCTTATTGTAAAAGTCAAAATAGCCCCTCTTAGGGTTGCATCTTTTCGGTAGTCAATTACGTGTATAAATAGAGGTCGAGTTCCTCTCATTTGTATACACACACAACTCGCCTTCTCTTGTGTATTTGGAGCATAGCAAGGAAGGTCTGGCGCAGGAGGTCTTGGTTTCTTGGTCTTTGGTATCTTGGTCTTGGTCTATTTGTGGAGAGCTATAACGTGACATTGTACTGGTTGAAGGAATCTATACTGAAGAATTGGTTGATGGGTTTTCTCCCCCATGAGGGTTTCCTAGGATATATCTTGTGTTTTGTGAATGTTTATCTTTCAGTGAACCTATTGCATGCAATTTTTAATGGATGTTAAGGAAGATAACTGTAACTTCTTGTAACAACCCCTCCATATACAACATAAATGTAAGTGAATACTGTAAGTAGTATATTTTTTTGTTTTTGTAAAGCAAGTAAGGAAATGTTCATTACTACAATTATATAAGCATAGTCAATTAATAACAATATAACTACAGGTAGACTATCTAAGGTTAATCAACATCATTCATCATACTTAACATCGACTTAACAATAAAGCAAGGCATAACATGTGGAAATTACTAAAATCATCTCATATGAAGGAAACAAGAATAAACATCGTCTTCTCACCCAAACCTACCCTGGAAGGTTAGGACCATCAAAACACATAATCGACGCAAACATCATCTTCTCACCCAAACCTACTCGGCAAGGTTAGAACCTTCAAAACACATAATCGATGCTCAAGTCCAAGACTCATCTGATCTATGTTGACTATTTAAAGTCTCATGACTGGCACTCATTCTGAGGAGCATGAAGGTATCTATACCCCTAATCAATCCCAGTCCAAAATTCTCAAAACCAAACTTATTCTCATAATAATAAAAAAAAACCTTTTAATTATCTAAAGTATTACCTAAATTACTACAGTGAATTGGCGATAAATAAAACATTTATGAAGATGATTTAAGAAATAATATATGAGAATCCATTCTACGAGATTTCAACATACCTCAATAATAATATGACTAAAAGTAATACATAACTTTTACTTTTCTTTCATTCATCTAATTTACGAAACTTTAACTGATGTAACAACACCCATAATAAAATTGCCATTCTATTACTATCAATATAATAATATTGGCACCCATCCTAATTTAAGTGAATTGTTCCTAAGGAGTAATGAATATGAGCCAATTTAAAATGGAAGTCCTTGCAAATGATCTATCTTAGAGAATATTATTGTAACATACCCACTACCTAAAATCGAACTATTTCATTTTCTTCTTTTTTCTTCTCAATGAAGAGACTCCTGGGAGCTTGTAGTAGCGAAATGCCAATCCAATATCCAATGGTCTTTCATTTACCTACACGGCTCTCTGCACATAACCGCGGTCTTTTCCTGATAACAATTTCAGGTTTTTGGGGTTTCGTCCTTTCTGATGTCGAGGGTTCTTGCGTTCTCGATTTACGATGAGTTCTCTCTTCTGGCCTTAGCCCCTCCTGGTTATGCCCTCTGGTCCATATGACCGCTCATGCATAAGACCGCGGCGTTCTCCTTCTTTCAGGGTTTTGGACTTCAGATTTTCGACGCGCTTCAATTCTCGCTAGCCCTCTAGGCTAAGATCTTGGTCCACGTGACCTTTATCTCACAAGACCGCAGCCTTGTCCCCCATTGGGGTTTCGAACTTTCCAATGTCGAAATGTAAACGTCCTCAGGACTCGCGATTCCTCGAATCCCGACGTGCCCTTTACGCGCTAGCTCTCCTGGCTAGGCTCCTGGCCCACATGAACACTATCCCCATGACTGCAGTCTTATCCCTTGTCGGGGCTACGGGATTTTCAATGCCAAAATGCATTGACTCATGGGATTCCCGATCCTTCGAATCCCGACTTCCTGTTATGCTGACAGCTGGCTCCCACTCATCGGGGTTTCGAGCTTCGCGATTCCAAAATACATAAACAAATTGTCACCAGGATTCCCGATATCTTGATGACCCAAATGTCGATCATCAACTTCCTGTCGGGACTTTCCCCAACGGTGCCGATTACGGCCACGCGCCCTCCTCTGATGGACGGTTCTGATTTCTCCAAGATTTCGAGACTTGTGATGTCCCAATTCTCACAGTCTCAGGAACTCCGATTTCCCGATGCCGAATATCCCGACTCTCTATGGATTTCTAACACATGTCTTCCCAAACGGACAGCTCAGATTTTTCTGGGGTTTTTACTTCGGACTTCCCCGATCTCCTGTCCACGAGAATGTTGATATCCCGACTCCTGATAGTAACCCTCGATCTCCGCCACGTGTATCCTCAAACAGACGGTCCAGATCTTCCCGGTGTTTCGAGACTTGAAGTGTCTCGATTTTCTTGTCCTCGAGAATCCTGATATGCCGATGGCTGGAATCCCGATGGTAATCCTCGTGCAACTCCTGTCCGATCCGACGGTTGATGGGGATCTATTCAATATCTGTCGGTTCATATTTCTTTCTTCTTCTGCGCTTACTCCAGAGGCTAAACTCTGTGCGCCTTCTCCCGATCCAACGGATGACGGGTATCTATTGGAACATCCGACAGATGCTGTGCTCTCCTGAGCTGTGGGAACTTTCTTCCTGTGCTTGGAAGAAGTTCAACTTCTCAAAGGCCCCAACCTTTGCTTTCTTTCTCTTCTCTTGTGGCTCTCCGACTCTGAGCTTTGTCGCGCGTATGAAGAACGCGGTTCCTCCTAAGCTTTTACTCCCGAATCCTCAAAGGATCCCTTGACTTCTACACTCCTTGTAGAACCCTCGCACGTGAAGTGTTATCTGTCCTGAGCTTCTGCAAGTACTCAGACCCCTAAGGGATTTTATCTCTCTCCCCTTCTCCCTCAGATGGAGAATGTATTGGGATGCCCTTCTGGCTATCCTCTGCCTCAAGAAACCTCTTGTTTATACAAGGGTGCTCTCGAGATTTCTCTGGCTCTTCTCAAACTTCTACTCATCCATACTACTCTCTGGACGTGGAAAAACCAACAGTCCAGATACTTCCACAGATCTTGGGGATCTACCGTCCTGATTTCCTCGTTATTCACGAAGATAGAGGGAAAAGGGGCAAGGCACGTGACGCCCTTCTTTCTTTCCTCAATCTAACAGTCGTGAATGACCACAGATCTTCCAACGGGACCTCGTCCGTCGATTCATTACTCATCCCTACACTGCTACTTCGGGATTTTAAGACGATCATTCCTCCTTGTACAGGGTTGTTAAGAATTGCGCATTTAAGTCCTTTTTCCGGGTTCTTGATGAACCTTTCCAAGGAGGGAAATTATCTGTGAAGAGATCTATTCCGGGGCATCTCGGAAGACAGACAAGGGGAAGCAAATTCCCGAGGGCAGGCTAGAAGTCTGACTTGGTTCAACTCATGCATAATTAAATTCATTTATCAACATAAGCCATACGTGGTTTTTCTGTTATAAACATATATCTATTATTTCTTATTAAACTCTGCACAGACATTCTAATACTGTAATCATTCACAATTTCACATTTCTATAAGAATATATGTCAGTATATGAATTTCAAGAAGCAATATGTAAAACACTTATCAGAAATAACACCAGAAGTGGGTGCAACTGCTGAGAGGGGTGCTCGTTTCCACCCAACCGTAGGCTCAGCGACTCCCAACGGATTTACCACTAGCCACCCCCGAGCTGAGACCACGATGGTGTGATATTGCGTCTCTCTGTCTGCCAGTGACCAGGAGCGAAGGTTGCAATCCTTCCTCTCTGCTATCACTCACTCTGCGTAATTCCATAGTTCCTCTCACGTCTGCCCCCCCCCTTTCCATTACTTCTACCATACGCCTTATCCTCTTGCGAGGTTGCATGTGCCACAATTACCCTTGCACCGATCAGGCCTGACGGCTCTACGGATGGGTGGTTCACCATCCCATCCCTCATCAAGTTGTCTGCCTACCAGCCTGCGAGACATTAAAATTTGGGGGCCAGCGAGCCACTTTTGGTTCTCCGGGCCAGTGGAGTCCAAATACGGTATTAATTCTCGGTGGAAGTTAATGCCACCTTTTCAGGTGCCTTCCACCGCTATCGTGATCTCTTTTCTGCACATCCCCTCTCAGCAGTCCCGCAATAAGTTCAAAATGTCATTCACATTCATTGACCTTTTCCTCAAGGTCCCTTTACATCACATATCCATATTTATGAGTTTGTGCCAGTCCAATTATATTTACAAGCTAGGGGAAAACAGGGTGTTACAATTATTGAATAATTAAAAGTTGATTACTAAGTTGTAACATCGAGTTCAACAAATTGTTATGATTTTTCGGACAAAAATAACTTTATTACAATTAGAGTTGTACCTATGAGAGATTTAAGGAGATTAAGATGGTTATATCTCTTAGTCATACTTATTATTATTCTAGAGTCAACTCTATATTATATATTTATGCCTACAACGTCTAAGCATTTAAACCATGCTTAGTTAATCCTTATCTCATAAGGAACTAATTATAACGTTAACCACCAAGTGAACAAAACGTAATTCCACTAATCCATCATGTATTCCATAGTTTAATTTGAGATTTTTATTAATAAAAAGCAACCAATTTTTATACAAGAGTCTTGACATTTTATATATATATATATATATATATATATATATATATATATATATATATATATATATATATATATATATTAATTCCTAGAACTATATTATCATAATCTAGATATAATTCACTATTTCTGTAAGTGAGGGATCACTCCTTGAGTTAATTAGAGCTAAAGTATCCCAATTAAAATCTCCTTAATTTGTACTTCAATAAGTTAAATGTATATTCCAATAAGTCTAAATTCCGAATCTTACCCTATGTAGGATTTAGGTGTACAGATTGAAGGTCATTTAACCCACGCTAAAGTTCCTTGCCTAAATTAATATTGCAAGATTTGCTAGTGCAATCTTTGAAAATGCAAGAAATTGATTATCTAAATTAATCTACTAAAAAACACACCTATTATCTATCAGAGCTTTAACTACAGTTAACTAGACAATGACGATCAAGGTTACAAATAAGGGAAAAGCAAGAGACGACCCGCTGATGAAAAAAATAAAATTTAAACCCATAACAGATACATCGTCATCTAATTCTGGTCGGTTTGTTTAAAGGCATTAACCCTGAATTGTAACATGATTAAAATATTACTAAAATATTTAATTTATAAGATTTGATATAATAATAATATTATTATATTATAATAATAATAATTTATTTTTAAAGTTACAGCTAAGCTATATTAAATTGATGTATGAAATCCCTTATTTATATTACAATAAACCTAGGACAATGAACCATAATTAATGAAAGAAAATTCAACACAATGACCATAATTTAAACATCACTACATAACTATTCATTTCTCTGTAAGTCGAGATAACCTATTCCTACATGTCTATTCACCATAGATACACCACTGCTTACAACTTTGGTTATTGTTTACCTAAAAAGCCTAAGTATAGAAGTCTACCAGCTTTAGGTTATTCGCGTTCATTCATTTATCAAGAGACGTCAAAGTGTTTTCAAATGATTAATAGTAAGAATAGATCAATCAACAATATAAATTTAGAATCGGGGACAATCCCACTGTAAGGGATTTTCAATAATTACGATTGGGAAAAATCAAATCATTTTCGCAATTCTAGTTGGAATGTACTCTTTTTGCAAATTAAACAAGCAAAATAGCTGCAAAGTAGTTAGTCTCTACTTAGTTTATATCTAAAGCAGTTGAGATAGACAGAATGACTTAATGTTAAATGCAAACAGTGCGAGAATGATGAATCTAAAATATTCTTAATAGAAGATTAAAAATTTTGTGGCTACAAGATCAGATAAAGCAAACCCCAAAATAAAACTAACCCAAAAATGGGAGTGACAAGGAATGGATCAAAGAACAAAGAATGTTTCCAATAAGGAATCAGCTCTCGGCTAAAGCAATCGTAGTTGCCTCGCTAATCAATTAATAATATACAAATGTTCTATTATTTCAAATCCCAAACCAATTGATTGCAAAATACAACTTCAGACTAAGCCAATTGATTGACAGGTCAGGATCTATATATATAATTTGCATTCATATGCATTAAAAAAATCCAACTTTATGTGAAAAAAGATGCACCATCTCACATTTACATTCAGTCATCATAGTCTTCAACTTGGCAATAACCTACTAAAACTTGAGAATCATCATCTCCCAGGATTGAAGTGCTCGTCATCATAGTCCTCAACTTGGGGATAACCTACTAAAAGTAGGTTGTTTCTTATTAGGTCTGGAAACCACATTTAGAACCAATTTCAACCACATTCAGAACCAACTGCCTTAAAGTTTTTGACCATTTTGTATAATTGAGTTGGTGGCAGTTTTAACTCCTAGACTTACATCTGGAGACACACTATATATACCATATTTATCATCCTAGAAATCTAGAAACCAATCATATTAAGACTAGAAGCTAGAGTCTAATGATTCATCTGGAGACACACTATATATACCATATTTATCATCCTAGAAATCTAGAAACCAATCATATTAAGACTAGAAGCTAGAGTCTAATGATTCATAACTTGTAAGGATAGAATGCACTAACTCATGGTAACATGGATCTTGTGCTTCTTACAAACTAATATTATCCATTTAAGAAATCAAACATGGAAACCTATAAAAGCAAAACAGATGAAAATATCAGGTCCTCAGCTCTCATAGCTTATCCTTCATCGGTGACATCAAGTAAATGCCTTCAATGTAGCTTATAATTAATTTAATAATATATATGGCTGGGAATTAATTAATTCATATAATTAATTGAAATTAATTTAATTTAATTTAATATTAAAATCCACAAGTGACCAAACTTTGACAATGAGGTTGAGTTAAAAAAAAGAGAGGAGATTTGTATATGATTAACCTACTCCCAAATCACTTCCAAACAAAAGTGAAAATAATAAATCAAAGTGTGAAGTGTAACCAAAAGAGAAAAAATATAAGACAACCAATTTATCCACTTAGCAAGTCGGTCACTCGTAAAAACGACACCATTACTCAGTGAAAATGAGGATAACAAGAACAAGAAAAGAAGAAAAAACCAAAAAAAAAAAAGGGAAAACATGTTTATCAAGTCACTCCCAAGAGAAAAATAACATTAATAACAAGTGCACTAAAAATTGCTTATAGTGCCGCCTCCTAATTAATTGCGAGGCAATTGTGTCTTGATTATTGTCCCGTCCAGCCAGCGACAGTGATTGCCTTAATTCCAGGAAGGCTCCGCCCTTCATGGTGTTATCCATTAATTTCTTCACTACGAATTATGGGTGTATCTCATTGAGGTGACTGAGTCCAAGCAGGTCAATTTAATTACTTGACAACTGAATTCTTCTCAATGTAAAACCGACCCTGGTGTCATGTGAATAGACAAAGAGGGGCGTATAAACATAAATGGGCTGTAACAGGAGGCCGTGAGACTTGCCAAAAACAAGCCATAGGTTGAAATATACTGTTTACAAACATAGTACAAAATTTATAGAATTGGGGTTTACAGCTTCTGACCTGATTAATGCTCGGTGACATAGACCCTCTCCAAAGTCTTGTCAATCTTCTTCTCCCAAAGACACACAACCTCATTGAAGGAGAGACTGTTGGCACAATCTCAAATACAATCTTAAATGGTCTCTTTCACGAAAGAATAGAGTGCACACTATAAAAAGAAACAGTTAACAAATCTTTGACATTTCCATCTCCAAGAATAACAACTTTATCCCTTGGAGACGCTGTAAGGCCAGGCTATGCCAGTCTTGGAAGGAAATACCCCACAAAACAGTTGTTGGAAACGTATGTATAAGGAATACCATTTGCCCCAATTTGTCGACAGACTTTGGCTTTCTACTCAAACACACTATTCGTAGGATCCACTGCGTCTGAGTTATCAACGTCATTCCCGAACTCAAATGGCAGAAAACTATGGAAAACATCCATTATTCCATTGAGTTAAGTCTAAAATTAAGGCATAGGTATTAAAACCTTCGCCATAGAGGGTTTTAATAGCTTTTTGCACTACACTGATCTAGGTGCTAGTATTGTGTGTGTATTAATAGGTCCTTTACAATATTGAACTGAATGGCGAACTGTTCTCCTCCTATTGTGGAGATTACTACATACACCTTCTTCACTGCCTCCACAAGGCCTGCATGATCCTCTAATGATCTGTGTTAAAACAACATAAAAACCCAAATGGTTGCTGGAAAGGAGCAACACCAAAGAAAGCATGCATATGGTAGATCGAGTCCTGGTTTTGGAGCAAATCGGTTTGAATCCAGACCAAATAGCTGGAGTTAGAATGTTTTTGACAAGGAGAGACCAATAGGACGAGTTAATAGTGCAATGATGAACAATAAAAACAATCTAGATGTCCTAGATGAGAAAAACTGAGGTATTTTGTATTAATCCATTTGAATTTTCTTTAAATAATTGATATTTTTCCTTTCATATTTTTCTGTTTCTTCTAGGTTTTCACTCATTTTTCACAAGAATGTTGCTGGGACAGTGTATATACAATAAATCTAAGTAATATGCAACTGAATATAAATAACATTGAGTTACCTCAATTGTGCCTTGATCTCTGCTTCAGTTATTCGGCCATGCTTCTTGGTCTGGTTTGGTAAGCTTTCAATTATTCAACCATACTTCTTGGTCTGGTAAGCTTCCAACATAACAACCATCGTTGTAATGTGAAGGATGCTGCGGGGATAATGTAATAACTAGCGTTGGAATGTGAAGGATTCTGTGGGGGTACTATAATAACCAACGTTGGAATGTGAAGGATTCTACGAGCATGTTAGATAGTAATCATTTCACCGCCTGAATAACGGCGTATCGGTGGCCGTCTTGGCCCTTCAAGACTCGAGGATTAAGCACCATTTTACTGGTTTGTTCTAAATAGCTCAAGCGTGGTCGCCTTAATTTTTGAAGGCCACAAGATACTATTACCGTCTTAATTAAATATTTTCTAAGATAGAAGGGGACAATTTTTGTTTTATCTTATTAGATAATTTTTGTTAGTATTTTTATAAATAACTGAAACGGATTGTAATCTTTGGCATCTTTAAAAAAACACATTGAATATAAGTCGCCATTTTTTATTCGGAGGTGTTCTCTCCATTGAATTTTGAAAGCATTTCTTGCATCGTTATTTGTTGGAGCGCGCAAAGTTCTTTTGTTTCCAAACTCCGAACCCGAAGTGTTGGGCCCAAAAGCATGTTCGCGTTTGGCGTTCGGGAATAGTTGTTTTTTTTCTGTGTCAGGTGTTTGTAAAAGTCGAAACCTAAACTCCAAACTCTGATAAGCCTCTGTTTTTCACATTTGGTATCAGAGCCTATAGTCCATCCTGCTATTTCTTAGTTCAGTGCAAGTAGTTCCTATTGGTGCCCAATTTTACCCTCTTGTTTTCTTGCGCGAAGGTTTATTTGATTCCTTACAATTTTTTATATAAATCGCTGTGTCTGGTAGTAGTTCTTCTTAGGTTCAGGTTCTTGTAGCGAGAAGTCATATGATTCTTGGTATATTCGAATGAGGACGATTTTGCGTTCTCAGGATTTATGGACCTATGTTATTGATGGTTATGCTGAGCCAGTTGTTGCAACAACAGAACTAGCTCTCTCTAATGTTGACCGTGTTTTGCTGAAGGAAAACAGGAAGAAGGATAACAAGGCTCTTGGATTAATCTAGCAAGGATTAAATGAATCCATTTTTATGAAGATTTCTAGAGCTGCATCTTCGAAGATGGCTTGGGACATCCTTGAAACCTCTTATCAAGGTGTGTCCAAGGTGAAGACAGTCAAGTTGTAGAACTTGAGAAGGGACTTCGAAAATATGAAGATGAAGGATAATAAAAGTGTTGATACTTTCATGACTCAAGTGATGAGTGTTGTGAACCAGCTCAGGCAGTATGGAGATGATGTTGAGAATAAGAGAGTTATTGAGAAAGTGCTGAGAAGTTTACCCAAGAAGTTTGAACCTGTAGTTGTATCCATAGACAAATTTAAAGATTTAAGTCAAATGCATATTGATGAATTAACTGGTTCTCTTGTTGCTCATGAATCTAGGATATCTAGATATGATGAAGGATCAATGGAGCATGCTTTCAAATCCCAACTGCATGTTACCAGAGGCAGAGGCAGAGGAAGTCTTATAATCATGGAAGAGGAGGTCGATCTTCTGGTCGAAGGGACAACATAACTGAATCAGAGTGTGAGGACAAGTCCCAGCAAAATCCTCCTAATTTAAGAGGAAGCAACAACAAACCCTGGCAACAAGAAAATTAGAGGTATGATAAATCTAAAGTACAATGTTATTATTGTAAGAAGTTTGGGCATTTTGCTAACAAATGTTGGAAGAAGCAGGTAGATGCTGGAAAGAAGTCTACACAAATCACAAATGAGTCTGAGGATGATCAAAATCATGTGTTCTTGACTTGTAATGTCACTCGGGAAAGTGCTAATGATATTTGGTTTTTGGATAGTGGTTGCAGTAACCACATGACTGGTAATAAGGATTTATTTTCTTCTATTGATACTAGTATTCAGTCTAAAGTAAAACTTGGAAATGGCTGTAAGGTTACAATTAATGGTAAAGGTGTAGTTCCAGTTTACACTAAGAATAATCAGAGAAGAAATATTGACGATGTTTATTTCGTGCCTGGTTTAAAATGCAATCTTATTAGTGTTGGATAGCTGATGGAGAAAAAGTACAAAGTGTTTTTCAAGAACAAGGTATGTACAATCTATGATAAATTACCCAGCAAACAGTTGATTGCAAGAGTAGAGATGACCAAGAATAGAATGTTTCCACTTGTTATGAGAAATGATTTGAGTGGTTCTTTGAATGCTTATAAAGCTGGAAGTTTAGATGAATCTTGGTTATGGCATTTGAGATATGGTCATTTACATTTTGGTGGCTTAGATCTGTTATAAAAGAAGTAGATGGTAAAGAGGTTGCCCTGTATTCATCAACCTACAAGCTCTTGTGAGAGCTCTATACTTAGGAAGCATCACAGAGAGAAATTTGTTTCAGGTGTTTCCTACAGAGCAAAAGCTCCATTGGAAATTGTCCACATAGATTTGTGTGGACCTATGCAAACACCTTATTTGAATGGTAGTGTTTATTTTATGACTTTTATTGATGATTTCAGTAGGAAGACTTGGTTGTATTTGTTGAAGAGGAAATTTGAATCCTTTGAAGTTTTTAAGAGGCTTAAGTCCATGGTTGATATTGAAAGTGGTCGATCCATTAAGATCCTTAGGTCTGACAGAGGAGGTGAGTATAAACTGAATGAATTCATTGAATTTTGTGATTTTCATGGAATTAGAAGGCAATTTACTGCTCGATATACTCCACAGCAGAATGGAGTGGCTGAAAGGAGGAATCCTGGACCATCATGAATATGGCTCTAAGCATGTTGAAAGAGAATCATATTTCAAATGAATATTGGGGAGATGTGGTTTTTTTCTCTGTCTATATATTGAATAGAAGTTCGACCAAAACCATGAGGAAACATGTACCTCAGGAAGCCTGGGACGGTAAGCCTTGCAATGTTTCTTATTTCAGAATTTTTGGATGTGTAGCATATGCGCATGTACCTGAAGAAAAGAGGAGGAAGTTGGATGACAGAAGCGAGAGATGTATCTTTGTTGGATACAGTGAAGATTCTAGGGCACACAGACTCTACAATCCCATCACCAAGAAGTATGCAATCAACAGAGATGTTGAATTTAAGGAAGAGGAAGCTTGGGATGGAAGTATTGATAAATATGTTTCATAGGGAGCTATGTTACCCCATGAAGATGATGATGGAGTTGAGCAAGCTGAAGGAGGTGGACAGTTGGTTCCACATGCACATACGCCTGCAGTGAGAAGTCCTACAAGGGAAGCACTAGATATCAATCCATCTCAATTTAGAACACCCAAAACTCATGAGCGTGGTGAGCCATCTGGACATTGTGGACATCAAACAGATTCATAGGTAAGTAGTGAATCAAATCCTACTTTAGCTTCATTGAAAAACAGATTTAAAGGTCAGAATACTAGAAGCTTAAGAGAATTATATGATCAGAATGAAGAAGTAGATTAGGTTTCAAATTTTGCATTAATGGTATGTGATCCTATAAGTTTTGATAAAGCTGCTAAATAGGATGTCTAGATAAATACAATGGATGAGTAGATTGATTCCATTGAAAGAAATAACACTTGGGATCTTGTCGATTTACCTGAAGGTAAGAACAATATTGGTGTTAAGTGGTTTTATAAGACTAAGCTGAATGCAGAAGGTGAAGTTGAAAAGTACAAGGCAAGACTTGTAGCTCAGGGGTTTAGTCAGCAACCCAATATTGATTACAACGAAACCTTTGCTACTGTATCAAGAATTGACACAGTGAGGATGGTCTTAGCTATTGTAGCTCAGAATAAATGGATCATGCATCAGATGGACGTTAAGTCTGCATTCTTGAATGGATGTTTGGAAGAAGAGGTTTATGTAAGACAACCTTGAGGTTATGAGATTGATAAGAACAGAGATAAAGTTTACAAGTTAAGGAAAGATTTATATGGATTGAAGTAGGCATCAAGATTTTGGTATGGCAGGATTGATGAGTACCTGATTAGTGTTGGATTCATCAAAAGTCCAAGTGAACCAAATCTGTATAAAAAGGTAAACTAGGAAGGTAAAATTTTGATTGTTTGCCTATATGTTGATGACTTGATTTTTACTGGAGATCTATCTGTAGATGATTTTAAAAATTCCATGAAAATAGAGTTTGAGATGACTGATTTAGGATTGATGAAATATTTCCTTGAAATTGAAGTGGATCAATCTGATGATGGCATTTTCATTTGTCAAATTAAATATGCAAATGAAGTATTGAAAAGTTTTAGAATGTTGAATTGTAAACCAGATGCAACACCAATGGCAACTGGTACTAAACTTAGAAAATATGATGAGGGATCATATGTTGATCCAACTCTGTATCAAAAGTTGGTTGGAAGCCTTATGTATTTAACAACAACAAGACCTGATATTATGTTTGTTGTAAGTTTAATTTCTAGATTCATGGAGACTCCGAAGAGTACTCATTGGCAAGAAGGAAAGAGGATCCTGAGATACATTGCTGGAACAACTAATTTTGGTATCCGATACACATCAAACTTGAACTTTGTGCTGATCGGATATACTGATAGTGATTTTGCAAGTTCCATTGATGATAGGAAGAGCCAATCTGGTTATGTGTTTAGTCTTGGATCTGGAGTAGTGGCATGGGCATCAAAGAAGCAACCCATAGTGAATTTATCTTCTGCTAAGGCAAAGTATGTTGCAACAACAACAGTTGCATGTCAAGTTGTATGGATGAGAAGAATCTTGAATGAATTATTGCATGAGCAGAATGGTGCAAATTAGATTGTTTGTGATAATAAATCTGCCATTGCACTGTCAAAGAATCATGTTTTTCACAAGCAAAGTAAGCACATTGATACAAGGTGTCATTTCATTCGAGAGCTTGTAAATGGTAAAGAAATTTATATTCAGTTTTGTAGGTTTGAAGAACAGTTTGCAGACATATTTACAAAGCCTTTGGGAAATGAATTTTTTAAAATTCATAGAGATAACATTGGGGTCTATAAGTTGTAATGCATTGTTAACAACAATCTTGTATTACATGTTTCTGTTTGTTTTGTTTTGAAATTATTAAGAGGGAGTGTGTTAGATAGTAATCATTTCACCGCCTGAATAACGGCATATCGATGGTCATTTTGACCCTTCAAGACTCGAGGATTAAGTACCATTTTACTGGTTTGCCTTAAATAGCTCAAGCAGTGGCCGCCTTAACCTTTGAAGGCCACGAGATACTATTACCGCCTTAATTAAACCTTTTCTAAGATCAAAGGGGCAATTTTTGTTCTATCTTATTAATTAGGGAATTTTTGTTAATGTTTTTATAAATACCTGAAACGGATTGTAATCTTTGGCATCTTTAAAAATCACATTGAATATAAGTCGCCATTTTGTATTCGGAGGTGTTCTCTCCGTTGAATTTTGAAATCATTTCTTGCACCGTTATTTGTTGGAGCGCGCAGAGTTCTTTTGTTTCCAAACTCTGAACCCGAAGTGTTGGGCCCAAAAGCCTATTCGCGTTTCGCGTTCAAGAATAGTTGTTTTGTTTTTTGTGTTGGGTGTTTGTAAAAGCCGAAACCCGAACTCCGATAAGCCTCCATTTTTCACAGAGGATAAAGAGGTGGTCAGGCGGTGAGGAGGCAATAGAGGGTGAAGAGGTGGTTAGGCAAGGTTCTGGCATGATTCAGTGTAGTCATAACCTATGGTGAGGAGGCTTTAGAGGGTGAAGAGGTGGCTAGGCAAGGTTCTGGCACGATTTAGTGTAGTCAGAACTTGTAGTGTAATCAAAGCCATTGTTCACAACGCTTGACAGAGTGCAATGTCAGAGCCTACCAAAATGACCACTAGAAAAAAAAAAAATTCTAAATTCATTTTTAAATTCTAACAATTGCAAAAAAGAAATGGCATACACCATGGGAATAAAGTCCAATCACATCACTCTCTTCCAATAAAAAAATTTTAATTATAAAATTATGTAAATGAAAAATTAAATTTATTTAAAAGAAAATTGAATTAATATCAAATTTCTATGAAACTTTGGTTAAGTTTGGAAATTTAGATGAATTAATACAAGGGCAACATAGTTTGACTATGTTACCGAAAGCTATAGTCTCTACTTGAGGCAGGGACTAATAAGACAATATTGATTGAATATACATCCCACTCCATGAATGCTTCAGGACTTAGGCTATTTAAGGGATAATCTATCCAAAAATTAACTTTTGTTTAAAAAAATACATAGAGAATAATCAGATAACAAGTACATGAAATAACCTGATTTTAATACATGTTTTGAATGTAATAATCAATTTCATGTAATATCCAACACAACTTCCTTCGTATTTATCAAGTACCAAATCCATATAACCAACAATCAATATTTTCCCTTAAGAAACAAAATAAATTTCTTTAAAAGCAATAATTGAATATTAAGTATTGTAACCAAAAACCTTGTGGAATTTGAGGCTGAGTTTCAAATTTGAGATTCGCAATGCCCACTCCTCCTTCGCTTTCCAATCCAAGAATTTCATCGATACCTCTCAACCAACGCTAGGGGTACTCTTCTTCCCCCTTATCCCCTCGAGCCGCAAAGGGGCCACACACAAAAACCAAAATTTCAAAACCACCCAAAAATTGCCTCGCAAGGAAGAGCTTCCACTCTTTTACCAAGATTTGGAACCCAACTCTCAACAAGTAAACTAGTTCAAGAAAAAATTTGACAACATAACAATACTTTCAAAAGTGAGCCCCCTTTTCCTTTCTCTCCAATTATTTTACAGAAAAATTCTCAATGACACATGTCCTCATTTACAAATAAATAATTTTTAATAATTTAATTAAAGGATTATTCACCCACTATATGTGTCACACTCTCCCCAAGTTGCACAAGTAATTTCTCTTTTTATTTTATTTAAAATCCATTTTCTCTCACATTCCCCCTTGTGTTCCTATTTTTCCTCTTAGTTGTCTCTTAGTTCACGAATCCCTCATTTATTTTGTGTCACCTAACTAGATTTTAGTTTGAGTTGAATTAGGAGTCTTCTTTTAGTTAGGATTAGTGGTAGATTAACTAAAGATGCTACTCTATGTGGACCACCTATTCTCTCATGTTTTATTTTCTTTTTATTTATAAATCCTCTTTATTATTTCCATGCACACATGTACACATACCCAAGTTTAATCTTATTTCTTCATTCAATTAAATTGCTAGTCTAATTATTTTATTCCCCTTTTATGGTTTACTTAAACAAACCTCTTTAGACTTATACTCTTTGTTATTTTCTTGTTTTTAATTTAATAATCATTCACTTACTCTTTTTAACAAAGTATAAGTATTTTTTTTTTTCTAAGCCTTCTAGATTTTTATTACTCACATTTGATTATGCGACATGCCCTTCAAGACTCCCCTCCGTGCTCCAAGGGTGCCACTCGACTTTGACTATTTTTAGAATTTTTTCCAACACTTGGAGTCAACACTCCACTTGGTCGACCTTGTGAGAGACTAAGGGCTTCTAAGGAATACAGATTATCCCTTATTGCATGCCCCTTAGAATTCTTCGTGAGCGTCTGTCTCATTATGCCCTCATGACATCGTGTACCTCTCGAGATAGGCAATCGTTAACCTATAGTTCAGGTCACGGTGGGAGTGTTAGTAGGTTGTGACAGAGACGCTTCCACACCTCTCCCTCAACTGTCTAGTTTATGTGCATGACCCCTTTACTCCTTATGTGAGTCGGATTAGTAAGTGTCATCGAACCTACATCCAATGACAAGAACAGCATCAATAATCCATATACATAACATCCATACTAAAATCATCATATATACATGTAAATCAATACTCAAAACTCAAACCAAATATAAGTCGACTCCCAGACTCAATCCGGAGTCCAAGAAAGTTTGTTGATGCCATCAGCATCATCAACCTGTCATGTATCCTGCACACTCATGTAAATTCATCAATAATACTTGTTGATACATATATACATATATAATTTAACATATACACAAAATTACATTATAATATAACTCATAAGGAAAGCATAATCATAATGTATCATATCCAGATCACTTGATCACAAGTGTGGTCAAATAATAAGTCAATATAAATGTTCTTAGTGGAACTGGATGTTACACTTCTAAAATTCTATCATGGTATCAGAGCATGCCTGAATAGAAGATAATTAACAGATATAGAAGACAAAAGGAGCCATTTTTATTGATAGGAGTGGTTTCTAGATGAGACAAGACCACTAGCAAGTGCACCCTAGTGGGGCACATATTTTCCCTGGATCAGATCTTCAGAATACATAATTTGTGATTTAAGGGCAAGATGACTGCCAGAAATAAGATTGATGAGAATCTAGAGGGAGCTGACAACTTCGGATCCTGGAGGTATAGAGTATACCTCCTCCTAGAATAACATGATCTAGAGAAGTTCACTAAAGAAGAGGTTTCAAAACCAGAGGGAGATAAGGCTAAAGCAAAGCACAAGAAGGATATGATCAAAGAAAAGAAGATTATTGCAAACTCCATTAAGGACTGTCTTATTCATCACATATCTTCATTATCCACTCTAAAAGAAATGATGGATTCCTTAAGATGACTGTTTGAAGGAAACAACATTAACCAAAGAATGACCTTGAGAACTCAGTTAAGGAATGTGAGGATGCAGATTTCATAAACCATCTACTCTTACTTCTCAAGACTGAACCAGATCAAGGAGCAGATAGAATCCATTGGTGATACAGTGAATGGAGGAGAAATGGTGATGACCACCTTGAATGGCCTCCCAAGGTCATGGGATGCATTTATTCAAGGGATTTTATTAAGAAGGAAGCTACCTAAGTTCAGTAGGCTATGGGAAGATCGAAACCAAGAAGAAGCAAGGATGACAACAAGAGAAGAGAAGATGAGAAATGGTGATCAAGCCCCAACTACCCACACCAGGAAAGAAAATAGAAAGAAAGAACCCTCCTCGCCCAATAAGTTTCAGAAGGGCCGAAGAAATAACCCAAATATTAGATGTTTCTGTTGTTAGAAAATGGGACACATTGCTAGGAATTGTTGCCTCATTCAAAGACCAATGGAAAAGAAAGGAGGTAAAAGGCATCATGTTCATACAACTAAAGATAATGAGCCACCCAAGAAGGGTGCAAAGGAAGATGAATCAAGTGATGAGGAGTGTGTTCTTATCTCATCCCTTATAGGAGCTGTCACTCATGGAAGTGACATTTGGTTGGTGGACAGTGATGCTTCCAAGCACATGATCGGTTATAAAGACTCGTTGTCTAACCTTACTCATAAGGATTCACTGCACAAGGTGAAATTGGGAGATGACTATTGCTATCCGATAAAAGGAGTAGGAGAAGCCTCCTACAAGTTAGACTCAAGAAATCCAGTGAATATGAAGGAATTTCTCTATGTTCCTGGATTGAAGAAGAACCTTCTCTCGATTTAAACATTCGATGAGAAGGGTTACAGAGTTACATTTGTTGATGGACAAGTTATTATGTGGCCTAGAGGGAAGAATTTTGATGATGTTGTGGTGATTGGAGTTTAATAGGGAGGATTATACAAATTGAAAGGGCAATCCGATTCATTATTAATTCATGACATTGTGAATCCCAATGAATTATGGCATAGGATATTTTCTCACCTACATTACAAGGCCCTACTGAGTGTGAGCAAGATGGTGATGGGACTACCAAATATCTAGGAAAAATCAGACGACGTGTGTAAAGTTTCACACAAGGCAAGAACATGAAGCACTCCTTTCCCAATAGTGATATCAGAGCCAAAATAGTATTGGACATCGTGCACTTTGATGTGTGTGGAACGATGTCACCAACTTCACTAAGTATGTATGTATATTATGTGTCTTTTATTGATGATTAATCACGTAAAACTTGTATCTATTTGTTGAACGCAAAGAATGAAGTGTTTGACACATTAAAATAATTTAAGGCACTGGTAGAAAACCTGATAGAGCGGAAGATAAAGACCTTGTGATCAGATAATGGAGGAGAATTCACTTAAGAGGAATTAAAATAATATTGCAAGGAAGTTGGGATTATGAGGGAGCTTTATACTCCCTACAATCCTCAGAAGAATGGAGTAGCAGAAAGGAAGAATTGGATGATCATGGATGCAGTGAAGGCTATGATCCATGATCAAGATCTACTTATGCATATGTGGGAAGAAGAAAAAAATACTGCAATGTACATGCAGAACAAAAGTCCCCACAAAGTATTTGAAAAAAATACACCAGAGGAGATATTTTTAGGAGAGAAGTCGAAAGTCAATCATCTAAGGATACTTGGCTACCCCATATTTGTGCATGTCCCCAAGGAAAAGAGGACAAAATTGGATCCATCTAGAAAGAATGGATTATTTTTTTGTTATAGTGACACATCGAAGGCATACGTGATATATATTCCCGATCACTGGAAAGTTGAGATTAGCCGAGATGTCACCTTTGATGAGAGTGCAACTTTCTACAAATAAAAACATGACTGTGCAAAAGAGGTTCATGAGGAGGAGAATGAATTTACTAGAGTTCCATAAGCAAAAGAAACTAAACCAGAGGAAGTCATTCATGAGGATAATGACATGGCATAACCTTAGAGGCCAACATAGATGCCTTCTCGCAAGAGAAGACTAGCTTGGCATAGGATCTCATCAGAGATGCAAAAAGATATAGTGTCCCAAAAAATTATCTCAGGGAAACTAAGAAGTTGAAATCATACTCCATCTATGTGGCATGTTTTTCTGGTATCATGGATGTATAACCATCAAGTTATGAAGAGGCTGCAAAAAATAGGGTATGGAAGTATTCCATGGGGGGGGAATGTCGGTCCATATTAAAGAATGATGCATGGTATGTGGTCCCCATACTAAAGGACAAATCAATAGTAAGTTCAAAATGGATCTACAAGACAAAACATGAAGTTGATGGAAGTATTGAAAAGTATAAGGATAGATTTGTGGCTCGAGGATTCTCTTAGAAGGAGGGCATTGACTATGAGAAGACATTTTATCCCATGGTGAGATATACCTCAATCAGGACTGGACTTTTGTTGGCTTTAGTAATAAATGGAAGGCGCATCATATGGATGTGAAAAAAAGATTCTTGAATGGTGAAATAAAAGAGGAAGTATATGTGGAGAAGCCATAAAGGTTCAAGGTACATGACAAGTAGACACATGTGTGCAGATTGAAGAAGGATTTATATGGATTAAAGTAGGCACCCAGAGCATGGTATGGTAGGATCATTAGTTTTTTGACGATCTTAGGATTTACAAAGAGCAGTGCAGATCCTACCCTTTAATTTAAGGTTGTGTATGATGGTCCGGTAATACTACAGTTGTATGTGGATGACCTGTTTCTAACAGGTGTGGAAACGCTCATCTTAGAGTGTAAGAGAAAACTGGATGATGAGTTTGAGATGAAATATCTTGGGATGATGCATTACTTTTTGGGTCTCGAGGTATAGCAGAGACATGATGATATCTTTCTGAATCAAGGGAAGTATGCAGTGGAAATCCTAAAGAGGTTCGAGATGTTGGATTGCAAGGCAATGGATACACCTATGGTATCAAATCTGAAGTTTCTACAGGATACGACTTCAGAGATTAAATATGTTACTTTATACAGAAAGATGGTGGGTTCATTGATGTACTTTCAAACATGAGACCGGATATATGTTTTGTTGTGAACACCCTGAGTCAGTATATTGAGCAGCCTAGTCAGGTTAGTTTCGTCGTAGAAAAAAATGTGATGAGGTACCTGAAGGATACATTGGATTATTCATGAAAACCCCACCCTCTCACAGGGTCTAATCGACCTCCCTGTCTAGGATCGTTCTAGTTGAGAGATAAAATTAGCTCACAGGTTCCCTCCAAGCCGAAAATATTAATGCAAAGGTCCTTAAAAGTCTCTTCTTGAATGAAAATGTTTTTTTTGGGAGTCCCATAGCACTTACAAATCCTTCCTTGGAGACCGAGGGCCAAAACCATGGGCCAAAGGTTCTTCCTCCAAAAGGTTCAGGAGCTCAAGACCTTTCTAACCCTCTTATCTCTTAACATCAATTCTGCGAACTATCGAACACTAAGTGGCTAGATCAACGGTTCACAAAGAACACTGAGATCAATGAATCAGATTATATATTCGGGCTTCAATGATTTATTTACAACACCCTTTTCCACAACTTTCCCAAATCGCCGAAAAGCACTTATGCCGAATCTTAGATCGACAGTCCACAATGCTCTGACTAATTGGAGCGTCTAGATCAATTCCCTTTGTGTTTCAGAGATTTTGTTTGGTCGTCAAACAAAACAAAAATTTATACCTCTCGAGACCGAAACGTCGAGTGACTTACCCTACCTCCACATGTCCTTTGGTTGATCAATGACTAGGATTCCATATGCGACTTCAACGATTTCCTTCCTATCTATACAACGACGCAAATTTTTCGAAGTGCCAAGTCCTTGGACTGTGGGATCTTGTGCCACACATCCTCTTTGACAAACGGTTGGGATTGAATGCGGGGCTTTGGGTCTCCACGAGTCTCCACAACATCATGCTACATTTTCTTTAGAGCGGCGGACCTCCAGACCTTCGAATTTGTTGCCACGTACCCTTCCTAAAACAACGGTCCAGATCTACTCTGGACTTCAGAACTCCTGAGATATCGACCTTTTCTTCCGACTATCCTCCTAGAGTACTTACCCTTCAGATATCCTAATCTTTCAACACACATCCCTTCTGATGGATAACCCAGATGAAATCTGAGTCTTCGGGACTTCGAGGGTTCCTCCACTCCAAACTTCTTCCAAAGTGATAATCCACCAGAGTACACAATATTCTGAGACATGTCCTCAGATGTTGGATGGCCATGATTCACTCTAGCCTTTAGGACTTCGGGGGTCCCGACTTCTCCACACGCCAAATCCTTCGAATTCACGAAGTTTGAAGGACTTCACCGATTAAACTGCGTGTAACTCCTCCTGGTCCAATGATTGTCCACACTCCTCCAAAATCTCAAATGGATCTTGACCATAGATCTATGATCCTTGATAAATCCTCCTTTTAAATTCGATCCATGAATTCTCTGAATGCGCGAAGTCTTAAAGACTCACAGGGTTAAACTCTGCGCTACTTATGTAGATCTAGGGGTGGCAAAAGACCCCGGATCCTCCCAATTAAATCTCCACCATTCAACTTTTAAATAACAACGAATATTCTCCTCCTTGAAGATTCTGACCGCTATCCTTCCTGAGCTTGACTTCACGAGATCAATAGAATCTTTGTCTCCCTCATGTGCGTTCCTATGATAGTTTAAAGATGTCGACTTAGAAATTTTCTAAGTCCCTCCTGTGGAAATTTTATACTCGCTATATCTTCTGAGATTTGTTCCTCTGAGGTTTATAGACCTCTGGCGCACTCCTTGCATCCCTGAAACTTCTGATGAATTTCAAACTTATATATTTATGAGAAACTTTTAGGGCTTAGAATTTTTTGAACATAGGGTTGTGGGTTTGCTTGAAGGTTCCAAAGGTGAGCTAACAAGTTTGACGTGTTCAGTCCATATTGTAAATTACAAGTTGCAACCAGAGAATGTCCTCCATAAGGAGGAGGTGCCCCAATTTGAGTGTGATCCCCGGATTGAGGTTGCCCCCTGGCATAAGATTACCCCCCTGTGGGAATATGGTAACTGGAAGTGAGTAGATGATGAGTGCTACCAATTGGATTGGATCCACAAGGGCTAGATCCTCCATGACAAGGTGGATAGGACCCTCCGGAGAGGACTTGGGAAGGCATGTGAACATAACCAGTAGAGGTATTATGCCCAAGTGGTACTCTAGATTGAATTTGGGTATGGATAGTAGCAGAATGATTCAAAGCATGATACCCAAGAGGAAGAGAAGGGGTAGGTCTAGAGGAATGTGGTGTACCAATGGGAGCATGGTTGACCACTTTATTCCCAGAGAGAATAGTCATAGCACAAGGAAGAATTGTAGAGTGGGCCATTTGAAAAGGGATGGTTGAACCTGGGATAACTGACTGGGCTTCTAATCCAACAAAGATATAGGAAGTTGTACTAGCAAAATGACCTAGGGAGACTGTGAGGATGCCAGACGTCTCGGGTATCTCAGGGATGGCGGGTATATCTGCTCCTGCCCCTGAGCCATAAAGGTCTCATATTGTATGAGGTGGGCTTCTAACTATGTCAGTAGTCCAGAAAGGATCGTCGGCTCCAAAAGGTCTGGTTAGAGTTCCAGAAGAAACAACAACAAGTTCCCCGACAAAATTCATCCGAAGAAAATATCTTTCATATCCAGGAGGGATGTGGAAAGCTTCCATAGAATTGGAAATAATTCAGAAACTTTCCAAAGAGGCTGAACCTTCCTCTTGAGTTACGTTCGTATCCTGGACTTCACTCTATTGAGGAGAGCCCTCTGATGTGTGAGGGGGTATAGGGGTAGAATCTTCCATGTTTTCTGATGGAAGTCCCTGTACCTTGAGTGAATGACGGGGAGGGTCTATGTTGGCAGAACCAAAAATTCTATGGAAAAAATCTATGGACAACTACGTAAACAAACAACACTCGCTAGTAAAATCTAGGAATCAAAACCAAGCAAACAAGACCTTCCTATTCCGAAGTCACTAGTTGGTGATGAAATCCAACGTCACGACGTCGAGACAAGAAGGGGCTGGGCTAGGGTGGAAAAGTTATGTTGATGACCTGCTTAACAGACTTACACCCTGGTGAAAGCTCCCATACATAATTGTGGGTATACCTTCCAAGGAGCCCGAGTGAGTCTGGCCAACGTTGATTCCAGGTACCATGGAGACTTGCCCCTCCACAATCACCTTGTGTAAGACCCTAAGAATATAGGCTATTAAAGTTACCACAAACAACAGTGATGCCTAGGGAAACAGTCGATAGTCTGATCCACACGCAAGGGCAGGGTATCGAGCCTGAAATCAACTTGAAAGGCTTCCACTCATCATTGTGGGTATACCTTCAAGCGAACCCCATAATACATACAATCTCTACACTAAGGCCAACAAAGCAGGGTGAGTAACTCTGCCAATCTCAATGTGACCTCAAGTTTGACCCTTGTGTGAGAAGGGCTTCCCAGGACAAAATGTTGCAAATGGATTTGAACACTCCCTATCACAAGATACTATTGTTTATTTTTTTCTTTGGAGAGTGTGTCTCACTGCCTATTCCAAAGCCCTAGCCTAGCTAATGTTGGTGTAAAAGAGACCTAGAAAAAGTTACTAGTTGAATTTTAGAGTTCTATAATATTATTAAAGGTTGTTGTTACTCAAGAGGGAGATGAGAATGAAACCAATGTTGTGTAAGACTTTGACCCAATAATCATGCAAATAGAAATGAATGATGCAAACTTTCGTTCGATGAATTCTACCTATAATAGGGAGAAAGTATTCTTCTGGAACAATGTGAACTACAACATACAATCCCTTTTCTTTTGAATGTAATACCAAACAATCATGGACAATATGATTTCACTATTCGTTCTTTTTCAATTTTTTGAACGCCACTATTTTCTCTATAAGCGATTACTTGAAAGACTGAAAAGACTTTAATTTTTTCCTTTCGAGAAACCAAAGCAAAGATGTAACTAAGAAAGGATAAGCAATCAATGAAAATAAAGAACTCAACAAACACCCAAATTGATCTTTCAATGGAGATAAAAATAAAAATTGACAAGAAAATGTCTCTTCAAATATGAACAAGAAATGTTTTTCTAATCATTAAGTAATCCAGAAGATGCAACCAACTTACAAATCCAAATCCAAACCAAAAGCTTTAATCTAGCAAGCACTCGGATGTAGGTCCAAAGATTATATCCTTGTCGATAAAAACAAAGATCGAAAAAGAATAAAAAATAGGTATTCGATTTTTGAAACCAATCAAGATCAAGCTGAAACAATCAGTAGAAGTCAAGAACTGACATTAAAAATCCTTACCCAGCTGACTAAAGAAAAACTGGGACACAGTAGAAGCCAACATGTATTATTTCTGCAAGCCAGAAACGTGCAGGGTGCAGAAATCCCATGCTGGAAGGAACTACCAGCCTGCAGAAATGAATGGTTTTCGTAGGCTACCTATAAGGTACAGTGCGAACATGTTTGAAAAATCAATAAAATTGGGAGAAAGACAAAACTTATAAGTGGACTTTTAAACCCAAGGAGAGTGAATGGGTCTCTCAGAGACTCATAGATTGATATCAAGTGAAAACAATAGGTCAAAAGCAAATGGCCAACAAAAAACCACAAACTAGTTGTTCTTCCCTAGTGGAGTCGCCAATTTTGTTATCGGGTAAATTGGTAGATGTGGACATGAACTAATCCCCCTAGATCCACCTGGATCTAGAACAAAACGAGACAGAACAAGACACTTTCCCTAAGTTGTGATCATTGAGTTTACTATCCAAAGAGGAATAGATAACATACCTTATGAATCGCTTCCTTATATCTTTGTTGTCCCTACTTCACTCCAGTGCTCTTGTAGAATCATATATGTGATAACGCAAACTAACCGACGTGAAAGCAATAATAATAAAACTCAATGATAACCTAAACATGTGATCAAGGAATCATGTAATAAAATACTAATAATTTTATGGGAAAGAGACGTGTCACTATATTATATTAATGAAAAGTGGAAGATACAACTGAATTGCCTTGATGTCGCAAGTTCCCTTTTAGTGGTCCTTCGTCCCAACACACACATACACTTTATTAACTATGCTTAACCTTTTCCATGAGAAGCCCATGATTATATAGGAGAAGGTGAAGTGGTTAAAATGATGAGGATGATCCCACCAAATCAGAGAAACCAATAGGATCACAACCATACGGATGCCACCTCACATTCTAGAAGATTCCCCTTCTAGAAACTTCGTGAAATCTCTTTCCTCTTTTAGCTTTGCAATGCCACCGCACCCTGCCTATAGAGAAACCTGCGGAAATCCTGTGGGCTAGCTATAGGGCAGCATGCAGAAATGATGGATTTCCGCACTGTGTAGTATGGGCAGCCTGTAGACCCTTTCTAAAAAGAAGCTTTGTAAGGTAGGAAAGAAGCTACTCTTCTCAGTCAAAATTCATGTTGGGAGCCTGAACACATGTCTATGATATCATCATTAGAATGACCAAAATAACGTTGTAACAGAGGGCTACAGAGGAATAGGACAAGCGAGAGGAGGTTTTGGAAGGGGTAGAGGACTAGTGGTATGTCACAATCTCCAACAACCGATACATTATGCAAGGGAATGCCCACTTCCACCAACAACGTGTATGTATTGTCGCGCATCATACCATGATACAGAAGAATGTCTGACACTATTAGTAAAGATTCAAGAAAAAAGGAACCAGAACAACCAAAATGTTCAGTGGATCTCAGTCAAAGTGAGGGATGAAGGATGAAACATCAACATAGTTATCCAAGGATGAGCTAAAATAGGGAACGACGCAGATCGACAAGAGTAAGTAAAACACCAGTGGGTGAAGAAGAACATCGAACCAAGGAAGAAGTTCGACGTGCAGATGGAGAAGGAGATATTTACGCAATCCAGACAATAATTTCAGAAGGAGGACATTTTGTCGACTTCAATTGCGCAACAAAACAAGGAAGCGCCAGAATACGAGATGCCTTCATTATTATATCATACCAACGAGATGAAATCCATGGGACAAGTAAGTACAATCAAAGGATTTTTGCAATCATGTGTAAAAGTATTAAATGATCCATCATCTGTCAAAATATTGCAAAATATACTAGAAAAATGTAGCATTGAGATAGAAGGAAAATTAGAGCCAAAAACAATCAATCACCTACATACAATGAGAAGAACAAGTAGGGAGTTCAGAATAAATTCCAACATCGGATATTTCAACATGGGAGATATCATACTGGATCTAGGATCTGAAGTTAATGTATTACCAAAGAAGACATGGAAATGCATGGGAGAGCCCACATTAGGATATTCACCTGTCCAAATGAAACTAGCAAACCAACACAGAGTCCTACTAATCGGTAGACTAAAAGGAGCGACAGTAGACCTGGATGGAGTGCGCACTAAAGGAAATTTTGAAGTAATTGAAATAGTGGACGACACAACACCATATCCAGCGTTGCTTGGCTTGGATTGGGCATGTGAAAACCAGGCCATAATCAATTTGAAGACGCGTGAAATGACATTCGATTCAGGTGAATATAGGGTCATCGCGCCATTATACCCATCAGAAGGAGAAAGGTTTGTAGAACCTACTTGCTTAGACTTAAAGGAAATTGGCCAGTTGTACAGAACAACTGCGCGCAATGAGGATTACATAAACCCAACTATAGATGGAATACTCAGTTGGAGGAGCATTACTTCATCTGTGACAGGCTCAGATACCGGCTTAGAAAATTGGAAACAAAGGCTACATGAAGTTTCTACAAGAAGATGTGCATGAATAGATCGCGCAGTAAGATGGGTAGGCACAAAGATAAGGGAACCACCCAGTTTCCATGGAATAAATGATCTAGAAGTATTTTTGGCACAGTATGAAGATGCAGTTTTAGAGAATCCGAGACTAATAGCACTTGATATAGAACTCAAGGCCACACCTGCAAGATGGTGGGGCACACACAAAGAGACAGTCACAGAATGGTACCAATGTAAGTGGTTACTGCGCATAAGGTTTGTCGCAGAATGGAAAAACAACAAGCAACAGAAGTACGAGTGACAGGGGGCACCAACAGATCACTTCGAGAAGTGAAGAGCGTTGTGGAAAATGACACCTCGACACGAATGACCTCATAATTTCATACACACTTTAAAGGGCATACCAGTGAACTGGTATATAGACCAGGAATTGCACAATTGTGACTTGGACGGTACTGCAACAAAATTTACAGTTACTTTTTCATTCGAGCATGAAAACCCCAACATAGATGGAGCTCTTAAAAATATACGAGGGATGATATTCATCAAGGGACCAGAATTCAAACTTATAACATAAGAACAACAATGGAACAAACAGATAGTCAAGGAATTGTTGTATTGTTACCATGTGCATGAAGACGCACCAAAGGAAGACGATCCACACGATATTCAGATCGAGGAAGCAAAAGACGAAAGAGAAGTGGAGTTTCCACCAATAGAATAATAAGTCATTTCCGCGCTGATCAAGGTAAATAAAATCAACATTGGGACAGTCGAGAATCCCAAAATGGCTAGCATTGGAGACTAGTGGGATGAACAAACAGTAGAAAGCATAATAGATTTATTGCGCGAGTACATTGACTTGTTTCCCACAACATTACAAAGATGAAAGGTATAGTAAGAGAGCTAGGAGAAATGAATATACCACTCATATATGATGCGAGACCGATCAGACAATGACCATACAGACTGAACCCAATATATAAGTAGAAAGTCAAATCTGAGATTGACAGGATGCTTGAAGCCAGAATCATATAACCGGTCGAAGAATCAAAATGGATAAGCCCGATGCTTGTTCAGGAAAAATAATAAGGAGGGATACATATATGCGTAGACTTGAGGAAGTTGAACGATGTATGCCTACATGACCCGTTCCCTACACCTTTCACATATGAAGTGTTGGAGAACGTAGGAGGACATGAAGCTTACTCCTTCACTGATGGATTCTCAGGCTACCATCATATCAAGATAGCACAGGAAGACATATACAAGACCACGTTTGTGATAAAGTGGGGATCCTACCAGTACACAGTCATGTCATTTGGAATGAAGAATGCACCAGCAATATTTTCCAGAGTAGTCATCGTCGCGTTTAAGGAATTCATCCACCAGTTTCTCTAGGTATACCTGGACGATTTGACAGTCTATAGTTTGTTGAAATACCATGTATAGGTCTTCCCGATGATGTTAGAAATATGTAGGCAGTGCCAGATATCATTAAACATAAAGAAATGCATATTTGGAACACTGTTTGGGATATTATTGGGCCAAATAGTATGCAAACAAGGTTTACTTGTAGATCCTGCAAATATTGCAGTAATTGTTAACTTACCACCACAAAAAATAGTCCATCATCTTCGAGCAACATTAGGACACACAGGGTACTATAGAAAGTTCATCAAAGGATACGCGTAGATTACCATGCCAATGGAAAAACTGTTAAAAAAAGATACAAAGTTTCAATGAAACGACGATTATCAACACGGTCTAGATACGCTAAAAGAGAATATGGTCATCGCATTGATACTAGTATTTCCAAATTGGGAGAAGACATTCCATGTCCAGGTAGATGCATCAGCCATAAGACTTGGAGCTATCTTGGCACAACCAGGAGCGAGAGACCTGGATCACCCTATAGCATTTGCGAGCAGAAAATTATCTGAATCAGAACATAGCTATAACACTATAGAGAGGGAAGGACTAGTTATGGTCTACGCACTAAAGAAGTTCAAAATTTTGGAAGAGCGCCTTAAAAATCTAATTTGTTGGATCTAGAAAGCAATAGATATGAGCCATCAGATCAAATGGTGTAATGATCTCCATCGTAGATCTGGGTAGGGAAAAGTCTATCTGGGTGGCATAGAATCAACTGTCGATCAGATTCACGAATCGAATTTGCACTATATATCTCATGGGATTATAACCCTGTGATAAGTGTGATTGATGATCTCATAATTACGGGATTAGTTTATCTAATCCCCTCATAATCCCTATCCCTAGAAGATATCTAAACTTAAATCACAAGTAAGGTTTGGCACCTAGTGCGTGGTGGCGACGTGGCATGCAATAGGTGGTCCACCTGCCACAACAACGAAAGGCCATGTGTCACCCTAAGGTGGTGCCACATGTCACGTAGTTTTGGTAGGATTGGACAAGTACCCTTGGGGAAAAAGAGTGCTATGTGTCAACTGGTACGAGTGCCATGTGTCATTCCATGTATCCACAATTGCAGTTAATCTCGAACTGGGCATAGAGTTAGGAAGAAAAGAATTTGGTCGCCCAGGGACCGAATGTTATGGTTCCCGATAGCCACTTGTCATAATGTGAATAAAGGTAGGTGGTAGCCTATGACAGGGCCATGTGTTTTGAGTGAAAAACACATAGTGGATTTGGTGATTTGGGTCTTTTGAAGGATAGGAAATTCCAATGGTTAGTGATCTGATATGACGTCAACAGATGTCACACGACCTATTCATGATGAACAACTGTTAGCACCTGACAGGGAGAGAGGAGTGTGTTGTTATAATATGTAACCCACGTCAGTTCACATAGGAAGTCCACGTGTCACTCAGAGGAGATGCCACATGTCACATTGATTTGGAATATTTGGACGAGGATTTGTAAGGTAGATGAGTGCCACATGTCAAGTCGTACGGGTGACATGTGTCATTCCAAGTTCCATGCCACGTGTCATGAAAAGTCATTATGTGTCATGACGTGTCTGCAAAGGATTCATTAAGGTTTCAAGCGTGGGTCTATTTAAGGAGAGCATCCATAGCATGGCTCCATTAATTCCTGACCATTATATCTAAGGGGGGTCAATTGGACCCCAGACTGTCGGAGAGTTTTGATGTGTGGAGAAGTTAGAGGGATTGGTATCTTGATGCCTGGTGGCTACATGTCACACCATGGGTAAAGATGGGTGCGATTATAATTTAGAGTCATGTGTACAAGGCATTAACTCATACTGGATCGGGGTATGAACCAGGTTAAGTAAATATTGGAGAGTCGATGCCCCGATGCCTGATAGTCCGATAACCTAGTGTGATGTGGGATGATGTCACTTAACCAAGTAACAATGGACAAGTGGTGCCATATGATGGGTTGTTTTACCCTCTGCACCAACACATGTCGGAACGGGCCTTTCGAGGGTTATGTAATTTGAGAAGGGTTGCGATTCCAGGACCTGATAAGCCGAGCGTCAGGTGAATGAGGTGGAAAGTACCACAAAAAATCCTATA
Organism: Picea mariana; assembly: GCA_032191745.1. Lineage (NCBI taxonomy): Eukaryota > Viridiplantae > Streptophyta > Pinopsida > Pinales > Pinaceae > Picea > Picea mariana. The sequence goes on from JASDQU010103135.1 coordinate 118,695, forward strand.
TTAGTTTTCACATCCTCATAGGGATGACATGTCACAACATGGAAGTGCCACTTTAGATGGATATGGGTGATGTGGAGCCATATGGGTGCCATGTGGCATTATAATGGAGAAAGACCTAAAGCTTTAAAAATCCATAACTTTCGATCCGGAGCTCAAATTTGGACAACATTATAATCATTGGAAAACTCTCAACGAGAAGAAGATGATGGCACCCTTTTGAAGGGGTTTTGAGGTAGTTAAGGGTAAGAAAAAAAATTAATACCCCATCCATTTAAAGGATACTAAGGGGGTTGGGTGTGTTACATGCTTGTATTGTGAAATGTGTAAATGTCGAGTGTGTGTAGATATAGAATGATTAAAATCTTTTGAATTTAATATTTCTCAGAAAAATTAATATATTTAGGGTAATGTTATGCATATAATTTTTACCTAATATCATACAATTCCCATATACTCAAACATAATAGATTTGGACGAATTCAAAATCATTTAAAAGAATGAGTGTAGTACATATAGTAGACACATCCAAAGGGCATCTACCAATGTTGGGACCATTAGAAATGGAGGTAGGTGACTAAAGAGGATACATGATGAGAGAAATTTGAAAATATGAACTCACTAAGACTATTTGGCAATATGATAAGCTATGGTACAATATCAAAGCCATTAAATATCATTCAAGGAATCAAGGGCATGGAATTGAGTATTCATAGGTTGTTGGTTAGGACTAGAGGATGAAGTGGAGGATTTATTTACTAGTTTTAAATCAAACCAATATTGTAAGAGGAGATTGAAAATAATATTTGTAATGAATATCAAATAAAAATCAAGCATGTTTTTAAGGGGCCACTAAAGGCCCCTACCACCTAGCAAAACTTGACTTCTAGATTTCTATTTCCATTGGCCATCTTTGGAAAATTGGTCCTCTTATTGTTTAAGGGAATATTTTTTTGACTCGGTAGATTTCTATAAATGTTTATGTGCCTTTTCATCATACTTGAATGTATGAAAATGTTATCATTGAATATTTAAGGCATATTCCCTACAACCAGAAAAAACAAAATTTAAAACATGTGCAATGAGATGAAAAACCTATTTTTTTTTTATATAACAAGTCAATCTCTTCATTGAAAAAATGGAAAAAAAAAATCACAAATTTGAAGAGAGGCAAAAGGAATCAATAAGGATTTCAGTGGAAATATATGGGGTTTGTTAATATACCATAGCTCAAATATTCTAAAAATCAATAGTTCAATCAAGATAAATCTCACTTAGATCTTAGGAGGTTAAATCTCAACCTCATCTTTGGGGTTGATGAACATAAACTAGAAATTAAACTAGAAGACCTAATAGTGCCTTCTCAATTTTTTTAATCTCTAATTTGTTTCATTGATGGATGTTTGTTATGCACCTAACCACAAAATCGTAATTAGGTATTATAATATATGCACGATATATTTTATATATATGCTCATAATTTTTAATAATCTTAGAATAATTGGTCTATATTTGTCTTTATTGGCTCATATAAAAATATTTGTAAAATTTCCACTTTTATGTAATAAGGGCCCAATAACTCTTCTTTGTGACTTATGTTTTAAGTTCGGTGTCATTCCTTATTGATTCCTTCTAGAACACTAATTTATATGTTTGGATCTTAACAAAGGAGCTTCACCTAATAACATTCCTTTCTAGGTTTGAATTTTTGAACATATAACTTAATCACCTAATCCACAAATACCAACATTGAAAATGGTTGATGGAACCTATGTACATCACATGGATGGAAAACTACATCACTTCTATAGAGCTTCAAAATATAAAAAAGAAGTTAAATGAATGGAACAATAGGGTCTTTGGGAACTTTTTGAAAAGGCTATTGGTTCTAGAAGCATAAATGGTTAATGTTAAAATTAAATTAAATAAAGTGATATGAATCAACTGAAAAGGAAGACAAATTAGCAAAAAAAAATTGGTGGAAGATGTGAAAAAGGAGAAAGTGATCTCAAGGTAGAAGTAAAAACTTCAATGGATAAAATATGGAGATATCCGCTATTTTTTTTCCTAAATGAAGATAAAAGAAAAAAGCTTAAAATAAAATTTCAAAATTTGTTAAAAAAATTTATGTTTGTAATTGAAGTCTAGACTAAAACATGTAGAGAAGTAAAATATTTAAATATCTACTAACTAAATTTAATAACCATACTTTTAACAACAAGCGTATCTATTGATTAACATTAGAGATGAATCATTTAAATGA
>JASDQU010103135.1:121848-163479 GCA_032191745.1 Picea mariana
AATTATTTTACAGAAAAATTCTCAATGACACATGTCCTCATTTACAAATAAATAATTTTTAATAATTTAATTAAAGGATTATTCACCCACTATATGTGTCACACTCTCCCCAAGTTGCACAAGTAATTTCTCTTTTTATTTTATTTAAAATCCATTTTCTCTCACATTCCCCCTTATGTTCCTATTTTTCCTCTTAGTTGTCTCTTAGTTCACGAATCCCTCATTTATTTTGTGTCACCTAACTAGATTTTAGTTTGAGTTCAATTAGGAGTCTTCTTTTAGCTAGGATTAGTGGTAGATTGACTAAAGATGCTACTCTATGTGGACCACCTATTCTCTCATGTTTTATTTTCTTTTTATTTATAAATCCTCTTTATTATTTCCATGCACACATGTACATATACCCAAGTTTAATCTTATTTCTTCGTTCAATTAAATTGCTAGTCTAATTATTTTATTCCCCTTTTATGGTTTACTTAAACAAACCTCTTTAGACTTATACTCTTTGTTATTTTCTTGTTTTTAATTTAATAATCATTCACTTACTCTTTTTAACAAAGTATAAGTATTTTTTTTTTCTAAGCCTTCTAGATTTTTATTACTCACATTTGATTATGCAACATGCCCTTCAAGACGCCCCTCCGTGCTCCAAGGGTGCCACTCGACTTTGACTATTTTTAGAATTTTTTCCAACACTTGGAGTCAACACTCCACTTGGTCGACCTTGTGAGAGACTAAGGGCTTCTAAGGAATACAAATTATCCCTTATTGCATGCCCCTTAGAATTCTTCGTAAGTGTCTGTCTCATTATGCCCTCATGACATCGTGTACCTCTCGAGATAGGCAATCATTAACCTATAGTTCAGGTCATGGTGGGAGTGCTAGTAGGTTCTGACAGAGACGCTTCCACACCTCTCCCTCAACTGTCTAGTTTCTGTGCATGACCCCTTTACTCCTTATGTGAGTCGGATTAGTAAGTGTCATCGAGCCTGCATCCAATGACAAGAACAGCGTCAATAATCCATATACATAACATCCATACTGAAATAATCATATATACATGTAAATCAATACTCAAAACTCAAACCAAATATAAGTCGACTCCTGGACTCAATCCAGAGTCCAAGAAAGTTTGTTGATTCCATCAACATCATCAACCTATCATGTATCCTGCACACTCATGGAAACTCATCAATAATACTTGTTGATACATATATACATATATAATTTAACATATACACAAAATTACATTATAATATAACTCATAAGGAAAGAATAATCATAATGTATCATATTCAGATCACTTGATCACAAGTGTCGTCAAAGAATAAGTCAATATAAATGTTCTTAGTGGAACTAGATGTTACACTTCAAAAATTCTATCATGGCATCAGAGCATGCCTGAATAGAAGATAATTAACAGATATAGAAGACAAAAGGAGCCATTTTTCTTGATAGGAGTGGTTTCCAGAAAAGACAAGACCACTAGCAAGTGCACCCTAGTGGGGCACATATTTTCCCTGAATCAGATCTTCAAAATACATAATTTGTGATTTAAGGGCAAGATGACTGCCAGAAATAAGATTGATGAGAATCTAGAGGGAGCTGACAACTTCGGATCCTGGAGGTATAGAGTATACCTCCTCCTAGAAGAACATGATCTAGAGAAGTTCACTAAAGAAGAGGTTTCAAAACGAGAGGGAGATAAGGCTAAAGAAAAGCACAAGAAGGATATGGTCAAAGAAAAGAAGATTATTGCAGACTCCATTAAGGACTGTCTTATTCATCACATATCTTCATTATCCACTCTAAAAGAAATGATGGATTCCTTAAGCTGACTGTCTGAAGGAAACAACATTAACCAAAGAATGACCTTGAGAACTCAATTAAGGAATGTGAGGATGCAGATTTCATAAACCATCTACTCTTACTTCTCAAGACTGAACCAGATCAAGGAGCAGATAGAAGCCATTGGTGATATAGTGAATGGAGAAGAAATGGTGATGACCATCTTGAATGGCCTCCCAAGGTCATGGGATGCATTTATTCAAGGGATTTGATTAAGAAGGAAGCTACCCAAGTTCAGTAGGATATGGGAAGATTGAAACCAAGAAGAAGCAAGGACGACAGCAAGAGAAGAGAATATGACAGATGATGATCAAGCCCTAGCTGCCCACACCGGGAAAGGAAATAGAAAGAAAGAACCCTCCTCACCCAATAAGTTTTAGAAGGGCCGAAGAAATAACCCAAATATTAGATGTTTCTGTTGTTAGAAAATGGGACTCGTTGCTAGGAATTGTTGCCTCATTCAAAGAACAATGGAAAAGAAAGGAGGTAAAAGGCATCATGTTCATACAGCTAAAGATAATTAGCCACCCAAGAAGGGTGCAAAGGAAGATGAATCAAGTTATGAGGAGTGTGTTCTTATCTCATCCCTTACAGGAGTTGTCACTCATGGAAGTGACATTTGGTTGGTGGACAGTGATGCTTCCAAGCACATGATAGGTTATAAAGACTCGTTGTCTAACCTTACTCATAAGGATTCACTACACAAGGTGAAATTGGGAGATGACTATTGCTATCCGATCAAAGGAGTAGGATAAGCCTCCTACAAGTTAGACTCAGGAAATCAAATGAATATGAAGGAATTTCTCTATGTTCCTGGATTGAAGAAGAACCTTCTCTCGATTTCAACATTCGATGAGAAGGGTTATAGAGTTACATTTGTTGATGGACAAGTTATTATGTGGCCTAGAGGGAAGAATTTTGATGATGTTGTGGTGATTGGAGTTTAATAGGGAGGACTATACAAATTGAAAGGGAAATCAGATTCATTATTAATTCATGACATTGTGAATCCCAATGAATTATGGCATATGATATTTTCTCACCTACATTACAAGGCCCTACTGAGTGTGAGCAAGATGGTGATGAGACTACCAAATATCCAGGAAAAATCAGACGACGTGTGTAAAGGTTTCACACAAGGAAAGAACATGAAGCACTCCTTTCCCAATAGTGATATCAGAGCCAAAATAGTATTGGACATCATGCACTCTGATGTGTGTGGACCGATGTCATCAACTTCACTAAGTAGGTATGTATATTATGTGTCTTTTATTGATGATTAATCACGTAAAACTTGTATCTATTTGTTGAACGCAAAGAATGAAGTGTTTGACAAATTAAAATAATTTAAGGCACTGGTAGAAAACCTGACAGAGCGGAAGATAAAGACCTTGTGATCAGATAATGGAGGAGAATTCACTTAAGAGGAATTAAAATAATATTGCAAGGAAGTTGGGATTATGAGGGATCTTTATACTCCCTACAATCCTCAGAAGAATGGAGTAGCAGAAAGGAAGAATTGGATGCTCATGGATGCAGTGAAGGCTATGATCCATGATCAAGATCTACTTATGCATATGTGGGAAGAAGAAAAAAATACTATAATGTGCGTGCAGAACAAAAGTCCCCACAAAGTATTTGAAAAAAATACACCAGAGGAGATATTTTTAGGAGAGAAGCTGAAAGTCAACCATCTAAGGATATTTGGCTACCCCATATTTGTGCATGTCCCCAAGGAAAAGAGGACAAAATTGGATCCATCCAGAAATAATGGAATATTTTTTGGTTACAGTGACACATCGAAGGCATACATGATATATATTCCCGATCACCAGAAAGTTGAGATTAGCTGAGATGTCACCTTTGATGAGAGTGCAACTTTCAACAAATAAAAACATGACTGTGCAAAAAAGGTTCATGAGGAGGAGAATGAATTTACTAGAGTTCCATAAGAAAAAGAAACTAAACCAGAGGAAGTCATTCATGAGGATAATGACATGGCATAACTTCAGAGGCCAACATAGATGCCTTCTCGCAAGAGAAGACTAGCTTGGCACAGGATCTCATCAGAGATGCAAAAAGATATGGTGCCCCAAAAAATTATCTCAGGGAAACTAAGAAGCCGAAATTATACTCCATCTATGTGACATGTTTGTCTGGTATCATGGATGTATAACCATCAAGTTATGAAGAGGCTGCAGAAAATAGGGTATGGAAGGATTCCATGGGGGAGGAATGTCGGTCCATATTAAAGAATGATGTATGGGATGTGGTCCCCATATTGAAGGACAAATCAATAGTAAGTTCAAAATGGATCTACAAGACAAAACATGAAGTTGATGGAAGTATTGAAAAGTATAAGGATAGATTTGTGGCTCGAGGATTCTCTTAGAAGGAGGGCATTGACTATGAGAAGACATTTTATCCCATGGTGAGATATACCTTGATCAAGATTGGACTTTTGTTGGCTGTAGTAATAAATGGAAGGTGCATCATATGGATGTGAAAAAACGATTCTTGAATGGTGAAATAAAAGAGGAAGTATATGTGGAGAAGCCAAAAGGGTTCAAGGTACATGACAAGGAGACACATGTGTGTAGATTGAAGAAGGATTTATATGGATTAAATCAGGCACCCAGAGCATGGTATGGTAGGATCATTAGTTTTTTGATGATCTTAGGATTTACAAAGAGCAGTGCAGATCCTACCCTTTAATTTAAGGTTGTGTATGATGGTCTGGTAATACTACAGTTCTAAGTGGATGACCTGTTTCTAACAGGTGTGGAAACACTCATCTTGGAGTGTAAGAGAAAACTGGATGATGAGTTTGAGATGAAATATCTCGGGATGATGCATTACTTTTTGGGTCTCAAGGTATAGCAAAGACATGATGATATCTTTCTGAATCAAGGGAAGTATGCAATGGAAATCCTAAAGAGGTTCGAGATGTTGGATATCAAGGCAATGGATACACCTATGGTATCAAATCTGAAGTTTCTCCAGGATACGACTTCAGAGATTGAATATGTTACTTTATACAGGAAGATGGTGGGTTCATTGATGTACTTTCAAACATGAGACCGGATATATGTTTTGTTGTGAACACCCTGAGTCAGTATATCGAGCAGCCTAGGCAGGTTAATTTCGTCGTAGAAAACAATGTGATGAGGTACCTGAAGGATACATTGGATTATTCATGAAAACACCACCCTCTCACAAGGTCTGATCGACCTCCCTGTCTAGGATCGTTCTAGTCGAGAGCTAAAATTAGCTCACAGGATCCCTCCAAGCCGAAAATATTAATGCAAAGGTCCTTAAAAATCTCTTCCTGAATGAAAATTTTTGTTTTGGGAGTCCTAGAGCGCTTACAAATCCTTCCTTGGAGATCGAGGGCCAAAACCATGGGCCAAAGGTTCTTCCTCCAAAAGGTTCAGGAGCTCGAGACCTTTCTAACCCTCTTATCTCTTAACATCAATTCTGCGAACTGTCGAACACTAAGTGGCTAGATCAATGGTTCACAAGGAACATTGAGATCAATGACTCAGATTATATATTTCGGCTTCAATGATTTATTTACAACACCCTTTTCCACAACTTTCCCAGATCGCCAAAAAGCACATATGTCGAATCTTAGATCGACGGTCCACAATGCTCTGACTGATTGGAGGGTCTAGATCAATTCCCTTTGGGTTTCAGAGATTTTGTTTGGTCGTCAAACAAAACAAAAATTTATACCTCTCGAGACCGAAACGTCGAGTGACTTACCCTACCTCCACGTTTCCTTTGGTTGATCAATGACTAGGATTCCATATGCGACTTCAACGATTTCCTTCCTGCTTATACAACGACGCAAATTTTTTGAAGTGCCAAGTCCCCGGACTGTGGGATCTTTTGCCACACATCCTCTTTGACAAACGGTTGGGATTGAATGTGGAGCTTTGGGTCTCCACGAGTCTCCACAACACCATGCTACATTTTCTCTAGAGCATCGGACCTCCAAACCTTCGAATTTGCTGCGATGTACCCTTCCTAAAACAACGGTCCAGATCTACTCCAGACTTCAGAACTCCTGAGATATCGACCTTTTCTTCCCACTATCCTCCTAGAGTACTTACCCTTCGGATATCCTAATCTTTTGACACGCATCCCTTCTGATGGATGACCCAGATGAAATCTGAGTCTTCGGGACTTCGAGGGTTCCTCCACTCCAAACTTCTTCCAAAGTGATAATCCACCAGAGTACACGATATTCTGAGACATGTCCTCATATGTTGGATGACCATGATTCACTCTAGCCTTTGGGACTTCGGGGGTCCCAACTTCTCCACACGCCAAATCCTTCAAATTCACAAAGTTTGAAGGACTTCACCGATTAAACTGCGTGCGACTCCTCCTGATCCAATGATTGTCCGCACTCCTCCAAAACCTTGAATGGATCTTGACCATAGATCTATGATCCTTGATAAATCCTCCTTTTAAATTTGATCCATGAATTCTCTGAACGCGCGAAGTCTTAAATACTCACAGGGTTAAACTCCGCGCTACTTATGTAGATCTAGGGGTGGAAGAAGACCCTGGATCCTCCTGAATAAATCTCCACCATTCAACTTTTAAATAACAATGAATATTCTCCTCCTTGAAGATTCTGACCGCTATCCTTCCTCAGCTTGACTTCACGAGATCAATAGAATTTTTGTCTCCCTCCTGTGCGTTCCTATGATAGTTTAAAGCTGTCGACTTACAAATTTTCTAAGTCCCTCCTGTGGAAATTTTATACTCGCTATATCTTCTGATAGTTGTTCCTCTGAGGTTTATAGACCTCTGGCGCACTCCTTGCATCCCTAAAACTTCTGATGAATTTCAGACTTATATATTTATGAGAAACTTTTAGGCTTATAATTTTTTGAACAGAGGGTTGTGGGTTTGCTTGAAGGTTCCAAAGGTGAGCTAACAAGTTTGACGTGTTCAGTCCAGATTGTGAATTATAAGTTGCAACCAGAGAATGTCCTCCATAAGGAGGAGGTTCCCCAATTTGAGCATGGCCCCCAGATTGAGGTTGCCCCCCGGCATAATATTACCCCCCAGTGGTAATATGGTAACTGGAAGTGAGTAGATGATGAGTGCTACCAATTGGATTAGATCCACTAGGGCTAGATCCACCATGACGAGGTGGATAAGACCCTTCGGAGAGGACTTGGGAAGGCGTGTGAACATAACCAGTAGAGGTATTATGCCTAAGTGGTACTCTGGATTGAATTTGGGTATGGATAGTAGCAGAATGATTCAAAGCGTGATACCCAAGAGGAAGAGAAGGGGTAGGTCTAGAGGAATGTGGTGTACCAATGGGAGCATGGTTGACCACTTTATTCCCGGAGGGAATAGTCGTAGCACGAGGAAGAATTGTAGAGTGGGCCATTTGAAAAGGGATGGTTGAACTAGGGATAATTGACTGGGCTTCTAAGCCAACAAAGATATAGGAAGTTGTACTGGAAAAATGACTTAGGGAGACTGTGAGGATGACAGACATCTCGGGTAACTCAGGGATGGCGGGTATATCTGCTCCTGCCCCTGAGCCATAAAGGTCTCGTACCGTACAAGGTGGGCTTCTAACTATGTCAGTAGTCCAGAAAGGTTCTTCAGCTCCAAAAGGTCTAGTTAGAGTTCCAGAAGAAACAACAACAAGTTCCCCGACAAAATTCATCCGGAGAAAACGACTTTCATATCCAGGAGGGATGCGGAAAGCTTCCATAGAATTGGAAATAATTCAGAAACTTTCCAAAGAGGCTGAACCTTCCTCTTGTGTTACGTTGGTATCCTGGACTTCACTCTATTGAGGAGAGCCCTCTGATGTGTGAGGGGGTATAGGGGTAGAATCTTCCATGTTTTCTGATGGAAGTCCTTGTACCTTGCGTGAATGACAAGGAGGGTCTATGTTGGTGGAACCAAAAAATCTATGGACAAAATCTATGGCCAACTACGTAAACAAACAACACTCGCTAGTAAAATCTAGGAATCAAAACCAAGCAAACAAGACCTTCCTATTCCGAAGTCACTAGTTGGTGATGAAATCCAACGTCGCAACGTCGAGACAAGAAGGGGCTGGGCTAGGGTGGAAAAGTTATGTTGACGACCTGCTTAACGGACTTACACCCTGGTGAAAGCTCCCATACATAATCGTGGGTATACCCTCCAAGGAGCCCGAGTGAGTCTGGCCAACGTCGATTCCAGGTACCATGGAGACTTGCCCCTCCACAGTCACCTTGTGTAAGACCCTAAGAATATAGGCTATTAATGTTACCACAAACAACAGTGATGCCTGGGGAAACAGTCGACAGTCTGATCCACATGAAAGGGAAGGGTATCGAGCCTGAAATAAACTTGAAAGGCTTCCACTCATCATTGTGGGTATACCTTCAAGTGACCCCCATAATACATACAATCTCTACACTAAGGCCAACAAAGCAGGGTGAATAACTCTGCCAATCTCAATGCGACCTCAGGTTTGACCCTTGTGTGAGAAGGGCTTCCTAGGACAAAATGTTGCAAATGGATTTGGACACTCCCTATCACAAGATACTATTGTTTATTTTTTGCTTTGGAGAGTGTGTCTCACTGCCTATTCCAAATCCATAGCAAATCCCTAGCCTAGCTAATGTTCGTGTAAAAGAGACCTAGAAAAAGTTACTAGTTGAATTTTAGAGTTCTATAATATTATTAAAGGTTGTTGTTACTCAAGAGGGAGATGAGAATGAAACCAATGTTGTGTAAGACTTTGACCCAATAATCATGCAAATAGAAATGAATGATGCAAAATTTCGTTCGATGAATTCTACCTACAGTAGGGAGAGAGTATTCTTCTGGAACAATGTGAACTACAACGTACAATCCCTTTTCTTTTGAATGTAATACCAAACAATCATGGACAATATGATTTCACTATTCGTTCTTTTTCAATCTTTTGAACGCCACTATTTTCTCTATAAGCGATTACTTGAAAGACTGAAAAGACTTTAATTTTTTCCTTTCGAGAAACCAAAGAAGAGATGTAACTAAGAAAGGATAAGCAATCAATGAAAATAAAGCACTCAACAAACACCCAAATCGATCTTTCAATGGAGATAAAAATAAAAATTGACAAGAAAATGTCTCTTCAAATATGAACAAGAAATGTTTTTCTAATCATTAAGTAATCCAGAAGATGCAACCAACTTACAAATCCAAATCCAAACCAAAATATTTGATCTAGCAAGCACTTGGATGTAGGTCCAAAGATTATATCCTTGTCGATAAAAACAAAGATCGAAAAAGAATAAAAAATAGGTATTTGATTTTTGAAACCAATCAAGATCAAGCTGAAATAATCAGTAGAAGTCAAGAACTGACATTAAAAATCCTTACCCAGATGACTAAAGAAAAACTGGGACTTAGTAGAAGCCAAAACGTATTATTTCCGCGAGCCAGAAACGTGCAGGGTGCAGAAATCCCATGCTGGAAGGAACTACCAGGCTGCGGAAATGAATGGTTTCCGCAGGCTACCTATAAGGTACAGTGCAAACATGTTTGAAAAATCAATAAAATTGGGAGAAAGACAAAACTTCTAAGTGGACTTTTAAACCCAAGGAGAGTGAATGGGTCTCCCAGAGACTCAGATATTGATATTAAGTGAAAAGAATAGGTCAAAAGAAAATGGCCAACAAAAAACCACAAACTAGTTGTTCTTCCCCAGTGGAGTCGCCAATTTTGTTATCGGGTAAATCAGTAGATGTGGACATGAACTAATCCCCCTAGATCCGCCTGGATCTAGAACAAAACGAGACGGAACAAGACACTTTCCCTAAGTTGTGATCATTGAGTTTACTATCCAAAGAGAAATAGATAACATACCTTATGAATCGCTTCCTTATATCTTTGTTGTCCCTGCTTCACTCCAGTGCTCTTGTAGAATCATATATGCGATAACACAAACTAATCGACGTGAAAGCAATAATAATAAAATGCAATGATAACCTAAACATGTGATCAAGGAATCATGTAATAAAATACTAATAATTCTATGGGAAAGAGACGTGTCACTGTATTATATTAATGAAAAGTGGAAGATACAACTGAATTACCTTGATGTCGCAAGTTCCCTTTTAGTGGTCCTTCGTCCCAACACACACATACACTTTCTCAACTGTGCTTAACCTTTTCCATGAGAAGCCCATGATTATATAGGAGAAGGTGAAGTGGTTAAAATGATGAGGATGATCCCACCAAATCAGCGAAACCAGTAGGATCGCAACCATACGGACGCCACCTCACATTATAGAAGATTCCCCTTCTAGAAACTTCGTGAAATCTCTTTCCTCTTTTAGCTTTGCAACCCCGCCACACCCTGCCTATAGAGCAACCTACGGAAATCCCATGGGCCAGCTATAGGGCAGCATGCGGAAATGATGGATTTCCGCACTGTGTAGTATGGGCAGCCTGTAGACCCTTTCTAAAAAGAAGCTTTGTAAGGTAGTAAAGAAGCTACTCTTATTAGTCAAAATTCATGTTGGGAGCCTGAACACATGTCTGTGATATCATCATTAGAATGACCAAAATAACATGTAACAGAGGGCTACAGAGGAGGAGGACAAGCGAGAGGAGGTTTTGGAAGGGGTAGAGGACCAGTAGTATGTCACAATTGCCAACAACCGATACATTATGCAAGGGAATGCCCACTTCCACCAACAACATGTATGTATTGTTGCGCATCAGACCATGATACATAAGAATATCCGACACTATTAGTAAAGATTCAAGAAAAAAGGAACCAGAACAACCAGAATGTTCAGTGGATCTCAGTCAAAGTGAGGGATAAAGGATGAAACATCAACATAGTTACCCGGGGAGGAGCTAAAACAGGGAACGACGCAGATCGACAAGAGTCAGTAAAACACCAGTGGGTGAAGAAGAACATCGAACCAAGGAAGCAGTTCAACGCGCAGATGGAGAAGGAGATATTTACGCAATCCAGACAAGAATTTCAGAAGGAGGACATTTCATTGACTACAATTGCGCAGCAAAACAAGGAAGCACCAGAATACAAGATGCCTTCGTTATTATATCATACCAACGAGATGAAATCCATGAGACAAGTAAGTACAATCAAAGGATTTTTTCAATCATGTGTAAAAGTATTAAATGATCCATCATCTGTCAAAATATTGCAAAATATACTAGAAAAATGTAGCATTGAGACAGAAGGAAAACTAGAGCCAAAAACAATCAATCACCTACATACAATGAGAAGAACAAGTAGGGAGTTCAGAATAAATTCCAACATCGGATATTTCAACATGGGAGATATCATACTAGATCTAGGATTTGAAGTTAATGTATTACCAAAGAAGACATGGAAATGCATGGGAGAGCCCACATTAGGATATTCACCTGTCCAAATGAAACTAGTAAACCAACACAGAGTCCTACTAATCGGTAGACTAAAAGGAGTGATAGTAGACCTCGATGGAGTGTGCACTAAAGGAAATTTTGAAGTAATTGAAATAGTGGACGGCACAACACCATATCCAGCGTTTCTTGGCTTGGATTGGGCGTTTGAAAACTAGGCCATAATCAATTTGAAGACGCGTGAAATGACATTTAAGTCAGGTGAATATAGGGTCATCGCGCCATTATACCCATCAGAAGGAGAAAGGTTTGTAGAATTTACTTGCTTAGACTTAAAGGAAGTTGGCCAGTTGTACAGAACAACTGCGCGCGATGAGGATTACATAAACCCAACTATAGATGGAATACTCAGTTGAAGGAGCATTACTTCATCTGCGACAGACTCAGACACCGGCTTAGAAAATTGGAAACAAAGGCTACATGAAGTTTCTACGAGAAGATGTGCACGAATAGATCGCGCAGTAAGATGGGTAGGCACAAAGATAAGTCAACCACCTAGTTTCCATGGAATAAACGATCTAGAAGTATTTTTGGCACAGTATGAATATGCAGTTTTAGAGAATCTGAGACTAATAGCACTTGATATAGAACTCAAGGCCACACCTGCAAGATGGTGGGGCACACACAAAGAGACAGTCACAGAATGGTACCAATGTAAGTGGTTACTGCGCATAAGGTTTACCGTAGAATGGAAAAACAACAAGCAGCAGAAGTATGAGTGACAGGGGGCACCAGCAGATCACTTGGAGAAGTGAAGAACGTTGTGGAAAATGACACCCCGACACGAATGGCCTCATAATTTCATACACACTTTAAAGGGCATACCGGTAAACTGGTATATAGACCAGGAATTGCACAAAGAAACTGTGACTTGGACGGTACTGCAACAAAATTTATAGTTACTTTTTCATTCGAGCATGAAAACCCCAACATAGATGGAGCTCTTAAAAATATACGAGGGATGATATTCATTAAGGGACCAGAATTCAAACTTATAACATAATAACAACAATGGAACAAACAGATAGTCAAGGAATTGTTGTATTGTTACCATGTGCATGAAGACGCACCAAAGGAAGACGATCCACACAATATTCAGATCGAGGAAGCAAAAGGCGAAAGAGAAGTGGAGTTTCCACCAATAGAATAATAAGTCATTTCCACACTCATCAAGGTAAATAAAATCAACATTGGGACAGTCGAGAATCCCAAAATGGCCATCATTGGAGACTAGTGAGATGAACAAATAGTAGAAAGAATAACAGATTTATTACATTTACAAAGATGAAAAGTATAGCATGAGAGCTAGGAGAAATGAATATACCACTCATAGATGATGCGAGACCGATCAGACAATGACCATACATACTGAACCCAATATATAAGCAAAAAGTCAAATCTGAGATTGACAGGATGCTCGAAGCCAGAATCATATAATCGGTCAAAGAATCAAAATNAATGTATAAGCCCGATGGTAGTTCAGGAAAAATAATAAGGAGGGATACGAATATGCGTAGACTTGAGGAAGTTGAACGATGTATGCCTACATGACCCGTTCCCTACACCTTTCACAGATGAAGTGTTGGAGAACGTAGGAGGACATGAATCTTACTCCTTCACTGATGGATTCTCAGGCTACCATCATATCAAGATAGCGCAGGAAGACATATACAAGACCATGTTTGCAACACAGTGGGGATACTACCAGTACACAGTCATGTCATTTGGAATGAAGAATGCACCAGCAATATTTTCCAGAGTAGTCATCGTCACGTTTAAGGAATTCATCCACCAGTTTCTCTAGGTATACCTGGACGATTGGACAGTCTATAGTTTGTTGAAATACCATGTAGAGGTCTTACTGATGATGTTAGAAATATGTAGACAGTGCCAGATATCATTAAACATAAAGAAATGCATATTTGGAACACCGTTTGGGATATTATTGGGCCAAATAGTATGCAAACAAGGTTTACTAGTAGATCCTGCAAATATTGCAGTAATTGTTAACTTACCACCACAAAAAATAGTCCATCATCTTCGAGCAACATTAGGACACACAGGGTACTATAGAAAGTTCATCAAAGGATACGCATAGATTACCACGCCAATGGAAAAACTGTTAAAAAAAGATACAAAGTTTCAATGGAACGACGATTATCAACATGGTCTAGATACGCTGAAAGATAATATGGTCATCGCGTTGATACTAGTATTTCCAAACTGGGAGAAGACATTCCATGTCCATGTAGATGCATCAACCATAACACTTGGAGCTATCTTGGCACAACCAGGAGTGAGAGACCTGGATCACCCTATAGCATTTGCGAGCAGAAAATTATCTGAATCAAAACATAGCTATAACATTACAGAGAGGGAAGGCCTAGCTATGGTCTACGCACTAGAGAAGTTCAAAATTTTGGAAGAGCGCCTTAAAAGTCTAATTTGTTGGATCTAGAAAGAAATAGATATGAGCCATCAGATCAAATGGTGTAATGATCTCCATCGTAGATCTGGGTAGGGAAAATTCTAACTGGGTGGCATAGAATCAACCGTCGATCAGATTCACGAATCAAATATGCACTATATATCTCATGGGATTATAACCCTGTGATAAGTGTGATTGATGATCTCATAATTACGGGATTAGTTTATCTAATCCCCTAATAATCTCTATCCCTAGAAGATCTCTAAACTTACATCACAAGTAAGGTTTGGCACCTAGTGCGTGGTGGCAACGTGGCACGCAACAGGTGGTCCACCTACCACAACAAGGAAAGGCCATGTGTCACCCTAAGGTGGTGCCACATGTCACGTAGTTTTGGTAGGATTGGACAAGTACCCTTAGGGAAAATGAGTGCTATGTGTCAACTGGTACGAGTGCCATGTGTCATTCCATGTATCCACAATTGCAGTTAATCTCGAACTGGGCATAGAGTTAGGAAGAAAAGAATTTGGTCGCCCAGGGACCGAATGTTATGGTTCCCGGTAGCCACTTGTCATAATGTGAATAAAGGCAGGTGATAGCCTATGATAGGGCCATGTGTTCTGAGTGAAAAACACATACTGGATCTAGTGATTTGGGTCTTTTGAAGGACAGGAAAGTCCAATGGTCAGTGATCTGATATGATGTCAACAGATGTCACACAACCTATTCATGATGAACAACTGTTAGCACCTGACAGGGAGAGACGAGTGTGTTGTTATAATATGTAACCCACGTCAGTTCACATAGGAATTCCATGTGTCACTCGGAGGAGATGCCACATGTCACATTGATTTGGAATATTTGGACGAGGATTCGTAAGGTAGATGAGTGCCACATGTCAATTCGTACGTGTGACATGTGTCATGCCAAGTTCCATGCCACGAGTCATGAAAATTCATTATGTGTCATGACGTGTCTGCAAAGGATTCATTAAGGTTTCAAGCGTGGATCTATTTAAGGCGAGCATCCATAGGATGGCTCCATTAATTCCTGACCATTATATCTAAGGGGGGTCAATTGGACCCCAGACTGTCGGAGAGTTTTGATGTGTGGAGAAGTTAGAGGGCTTGGTATCTTGATGCTTGGTGGCTACATGTCACACCATGGGTAAAGATGGGTGCGATTATGATTTAGAGTCGTGTGTACAAGGCATTAACTCATACTAGATCGGGGTATGAACCAGGTTAAGTAAATATTGGAGAGTCGATGCCCCGATGCCTGATAGTCCGATAACCTAGTGTGATGTGGGATGATGTCACTTAACCAAGTAACAATGGACAAGTGGTGCCATATGATGGGTTGTTGTACCCTAGGCACCAACACATGTCGGAACGGGCCTTTCGAGGGTTATGTAATATGAGAAGGGTTGTGATTCCAGGACCTGATAAACCGAGCATCGGGTGAATGAGGTGGAAAGTACCACATAAAATCCTATATTAGTGTTCACATCCTCATAGGGATGACATGTCACAACATGGAAGTGCCACTTCAGATGGATATGGGTGACATGGAGCCATATGGGTGCCATGTGGCATTATAATGGAGAAAGACCTAAAGCTTTAAAAAGCCATAACTTTTGATCCGGGGCTCAAATTTGGACAACATTATAGTCATTGGAAATCTCTCGACGAGAAGAAGTAGATGACACCCTTTTGAAGGGGTTTTGAGGTAGTTAAGGGTAAGAAAAAAAATTAATACCCCATCCATTTAAAGGATACTAAGGGGGTTGGGTGTGTTACATGCTCGTATTGTGAAATGTGTAAATGTCGAGTGTGTGTAGATATAGAATGATTAAAATCATTTGAATTTAATATTTCTCAGAAAAATTAATATATTTAGGGTAATGTTATGCATATAATTTTTAACTAATATCATACAATTCCCATATACTTGAACATAATAGATTTGGATGAATTCAAAGTCATTTAAAAGAATGAGTGTAGTACATATAGTAGACACATCCAAAGGGCATCTACCAATGTTGGGACCATTAGAAATGGAGGTAGGTGACTAAAGAGGATCCATGATGAGAGAAATTTGAAAATATGAACTCACTAATACTATTTGGCAATATGATAAGTTATGGTACGATATCAAAGCCATTAAATATCATTCAAGGAATCAAGGACATGGAATTGAGTATTCATAGGTTGTTGGTTAGGACTAGAGGATGAAGTGGAGGATTTATTTACTAGTTTTAAATCAAACCAATATTGTAAGAGGAGATTGAAAATAATATTTGTAATGAATCTCAAATAAAAATCAAGCATGTTTTTAAGGGGCAACTAAAGGCCCCTACCACCTAGCAAAACTTGACTTCTAGATTTCTATTTCCATTGGCCATCTTTGGAAAATTGGTCCTCTTATTGTTTAAGGGAAGATTTTTTTGACTCGGTAGATTTCTATAAATGTTTATGTGCATTTTCATCATATTTGAATGTATGAAAATGTTATCATTGAATATTTAAGGCATATTCCCTACAACCAGAAAAAAAAAAAAAAATTAAAACATGTGCAATGAGATGAAAAACCTATTTTTTTTTTTATATAACAAGTCAATCTCTTCATTGAAAAAATGGAAAAAAAAAATCACAAATTTGAAGAGAGGCAAAAGGAATCAATAAGGATTTCAGTGGAAATATATGGGGTTTGTTAATATACCATAGCTCAAATATTCTAAAAATCAATAGTTCATTCAAGATAAATCTCACTTAGATCTTAGGAGGTTAAATCTCAACCTCATCTTTGGGGTTGATGAACATAAACTAGAAATTAAACTAGAAGACCTAATAGTGCCTTCTCAATTTTTTTAATCTCTAATTCGTTTCATTGATGATTGATGGACGCTTATTATGTACCTAACCACAAAATCGTAATTAGGTATTATAATATATGCATGATATATTTTATATGTATGCTCATAATTTTTAATAATCTTAGAATAATTGGTCTATCTTTGTCTTTATTGGCTCATATAAAAATATTTGTAAAATTTCCACTTTTATGTAGTAAGGGCCCAATAACTCTTCTTTGTGACTTATGTTTTAAGTTCGGTGTCATTCCTTATTGATTCCTTCTAGAACACTAATTTATATGTTTGGATCTTAACAAAGGAGCTTCACATAATAACATTCCTTTCTAGGTTTGAATTTTTGAACATATGACTTAATCACCTAATCCACAAATACCAACATTGAAAATGGTTGATTGAACATATGTACATCACATGGATGGAAAACTACATCATTTCTATAGAGCTTCAAAATATAAAAAAGAAGTTAAATGAATGGAACAATAGGGTCTTTGGGAACTTTTTGAAAAGGCTATTGGTTCTAGAAGCATAAATGGTTAATGTTTAAAATTAAATTAAATTAAGTGATATGAATCAACTGATAAGGAAGACAGATTAGCAAAAAAAATTGGTGGAAGATGTGAAAAGGAGAAAGTGATCTCGAGGTAGAAGTAAAAACTTCAATGAATAAAATATGGAGATATCCGCTATTTTTTTTCCTAAATAAAAACAAAAGAAAAGAGCTTAAAATAAAATTTCAAAATTTGTTAAAAAAATTTATGTTTGTAATTGAAATATAGACTAAAACATGTAGAGAAGTAAAATATTTGAATATCTACTAACTAAATTTAATAACCATACTTTTAACAACCAAGTGTATCTATTGATTAACATTAGAGATGAATCATTTAAATGAAAATATGAACACAAAGTATGAGTGAAGAAGCACAAAGCTCAAAAATAATTTTTTTTAAAAAACAAGTAATTAAGTATGGATGGACTCCCTACTAATTTCTATAAAAAAATGTAGAATTTGCAATGCATCAAAATATAGTATTTAGTACCATGTATATAATAAAAAAAACAATTATATTGTATGATAATATAATTGAAATTATTAAAAAAAAAACAATTATATTGTATGACAATATATTTGAAATTATATTTTCACAATTATAAATGATATAATTCATGAAATTATAAATAATATGATTCATAAAATTGAAAAATTAATACTTAATTAATCAATACATTAATTACAAGTAATTTGTTTCAATTTATTCCATAAGTGCTTTGGACAGCTTTGAATTCCCTTACTTATGGACAAAACTCAGCTTTGAATTCCCTTACTTCACCTTACTATTGAAAATCTTCATCATCTATTTTTAATTTAAGTATGTACCATTGGCCACTCAAAAACTGATATTTTTGCCAAAAAAACACAGGCTTTGTATAAGTCTAGAAAATTTGGTTAAAAATAAGTAATAGATATCCAAATCAATTCCTTACTTTGGAAAGGGGTTGGTCCCAATGCAAGAGTATCTCGACAAATGTGGGTATCTATGTCCATAAATGAATACTGCAAGAACATGGGGACAAGGAAGCGTGGAAGAACCCGTCGACTTGTGATATACGGACTTAGCGCATCCCGACAAAGGATAGGTATCTATTTTTAGAAGGTGACGTAAATGCCCTTCATGCCATTAGTCAATAACGATATTAGTAGGTGATGTTTTTTTAAGGTGTTACTTTGACATTAGAAGGTGAAGGTGAGTAACATTGATTTTGTTAAATAGTATTGAATGTTGTGGTAGGTGGATTATACGCTGTCAGATCTGAATTGTTATGTAATATTGAATGTTGTTTTATAAACAATCAGATTTTAAGTAGTTAGATTTGATTTTTAAATCACAGGACTTATAATCCACCCTTGTCAGATTATAAATAGATTTAAATTGCTTTTAAATCTGACCATTTATACCACCTGTATATCAACATTCAATACAATCTACCTATGCCAACATTCAATACTACATAGCACACTGAATATCATTCAACTTAAATTGAATTCATATTATTTATGAAAAAACCTCATTACTAATTATTAATTTATTGAGATGGGATGCGTATTCCGTTCTCTTATTCCATGAGACAAATCAGTACAATCCATCGGCAAGAAACTCCATATATACGAATTACACTAACGAAGTTCTACAGCACAAATTTCAGTTCATTATTTTGAGCTATCTCTGTAGGTCAAAAGGGCTTATATCATATAAGCGAGCACGAATGTCTCATGTTTCTGTGGTACTGTTGGCTTGCAAATTGTGCCTGTCCAGATCGATGACCAGTTCTACTGATGAGCTTAAGCCTCTCCCTACAACAATCCCAACTCGTGGGATGTGTGGGCGAAGGAAGTCTGTCACACCTTCCATGAGCATGAGTTTGGACACCGTCGTATCTGATAATGATGCTGTACAAAGACGCATAGGCGATTATCATTCCAACCTCTGGAACGATGATTTCATACAGTCTCTCACAACGCCTTATGGGGTGAGTAACTAGCTTCATTTCAATTTATTCTTCTGGATATTATTTCTTCACAATTAAATAGTGGATTACTTTTTCCTCTAATTTACTGTGTTTAATGCAATATGGGTCAGGCGCCTTCGTACGTTGAACATGCTGATAAACTTATTTCGGAAGTAAAGGAGATGTTCAATCGAATGTCTATTGAAGATGGAGAATTAATATTTAGAAATTGAAGGGAAGCCATTGCACAAAATTCACACACAAGGAATAGTTTGTATTATTTAATAGAGAAATGGAGGTTACATATATAGCATGCATCACTGACTCCTAGCAATCTAGATCCTAAGAAAGTGGATCTGATTAGCTAAAAATAGTAAACCTAGAAACTCACAGTTACAACAGTCATAGTTGAAACTCACAGTTACAACAGTTGTAAGCATTATCTCTAACACCCTCTCTTAATGCTTACATTACAAATATCACAATCACAAATTACAAAACATAACAAAAGTTGTCATGTTTGTCTCATTGGTCCTCATTATCTCTAACACCCTCCCTTAATGCTTACATTACACATATCACAATCACAAATTACAAAACATAACAAAAGGTTACAACACAAATTTTGTCATGTCTGTCTCATTGGTCCTCATACGCAGTTACACCCATCTCTAAACTTCATAGACACGCTCTTTCTCTCCATCATCTTCAAGCTACCACTTCATACAACACAAATACAGCCGCTTCTGACCATCTTTGAAGTATCTATAGGACCGACGATTCTAAACTACCCCGAAGAATAGTCTCCATACTTAAATATTTAGTAATCGATCTTACAAAATGATCTTTTTACACACACTTACCAACACAATGATAACCCGTAACTGATTAGCTTGGAACACCAAAGTACAACAAGACCTTTCAGCATTTAACAAAATTGTTGACATACTCAAACTAGTAAAGCATTCTTATAGCACCGAAGCACTCAAGAATTACAAGGTTGAATTACATCACCCTGTTTTATATTTGGTTCTTCATAATCATATAAATTTACAAATCACAAACTGCACACCAAATAAAAGCATTGAATACTACACATAGATCCAAGAACATTATAGACATCTTCTACTGTAAATTTCAGACCTGGCCCCATAATGAGACTGCCTGTGATTCTCGGCAACTTCAACCTGGAAATGAATCTTAATAATTTGAGGCCTAAATACTAAACTCTGAAATCCCACAACTGTTGCGATCTCAATCGGAAAAGGAGATAGGATCTGGAATCAAAGATGACCACTAGCATATGATTGAAGTCCAGTTTGTCCAATTCCAAACATTTTGCGTTGTTAATGTATGGCATCATGCTCCTGTGAATTATACATTAAAATACTTGAGATTTAGCATGCACAACAGCGATGACTCTCGTGGGTAACAGAATTTTCTCTCTTCGCTGATAGCGACTCGATCAATACTTATTTCCACTCAGTAGCTACCAAAAGAAATGGCACATCAAATCGCAGGTCGGCACTCCTCACAAGACAAACAACAAAACACACTCACAAAATAAATATATTCTCACACTTCTACAGAAAATTCAGAAATTCAACACTCCCTAAGCTAAATATGTGTAGAGGATCAGCTCTCAGTCTCTCACATATTCGTGGGCCTCCCATGAAAGAGTCTAAGTCAGAACCAGCTCTGATACCAACTTAGAAATCAAGAGGGAAGCCATTGCACAAGATTCACACACAAAGAATAGTTTGTATTACTTAATAGACAAATGGAGGTTACATATATAGCATGCAGATTAGTGACTCCTAGCAATCTAGATCCTAAGAAAGTGGATCCGATTAGCTAAAAATAGTAAACCTAGAAACTCACAGTTACAATAGTCATAGTTGAAACTCACAGTTACAACAGTCATAGTTAACCTAGAAACTCACAGTTACAACAACTGTAAGCATTATCTCTAACATTAATGAATCCCCTCAATGATCTCATTCAGTGCCTTTGGACGATCGACGACGTTGAACGTTTGGGAATCGATAGACATTTCAAAAATGAGATAAAAGCGTCCCTCGATTACGTTTACAGGTCAGTTTCTACAGCTTTTTCATCATTATTTGTTCACCGACAGTAACCCTTCATCATTATTTGTTCACCGATAGTAACCCTTTTGTAGGCTAGTAGGCTAATTCGGGAGCAATCTTTCTTCTAGAGTTTTTGAATAGGGTCAAAATTTTGGGGTGGTCTGAGTTTTGAGTTTTTCATGGATCAAAGTTCTATACATTTCAAAACTTTATTCCAGAGGTTTTGCCCCATTTTAAATCAACCTAGATATTCAGAAAACCTATCAAAATTCTGGATTGACTGAAAATTTAAAAACTAACTCCCAAAAACCTACCAGAAAAGTAACTAGAAAGAAAAAATTGCTCCCAAGTTAACCCACTCCAACTATAAATTCGAATTACTGGAAGACCCCAAAATCAAAAGCTGACATTGTGACTGGACCCTCCGATAACCCTAACGCACATTCGGGTTAAGGATGGAGCCTTATTTTTTTTGTGCTTAATATATGGAATACAGATGATATTATTTGAAATTATGTTGGCGTGTAGTTATTGGAACGAAAAAGGCATTGGTTGTGGGAGACAAAGTGTTGTCACTGATCTAAACTCAACTGCTTTGGGGTTTCGAATTCTTCGACTACACGGATACACTGTGTCTTCAGGTATATATCCACATATTATTAATAAATCATTCAATAAATCACTTATGATTGAATTTCTTTCTTGATGACAGTGAGATATATTGTGTCTTCAGTATATATATATTCACATTTTATAAAATGAAGATTTTTTTAGGGATATTTGCTTTAAGTTTTGTTAGAAATTGTTAGATTTTTAGATTTGAATGATTATTTCTGTATAATTTAAATGCTGCAAGATTTTCAGCATGCTGAATGCATTCAGAAATGGATTTTGAACAACAAAAATTAATGATTCATATAAATTTATATAAAAAGATTCCTAAAAAAAAAAAATACATTTTATAAAACAACTAAAAAACGCCTATATCCACACATTATTAATAAATTAATCAGGGTTGAATTTCTTTCAAGATGAAAGCCAAATTGCCATTTAAATTTAATTCATATATGTAATATTATTGTTAAATCTCTTTCAAAATACGTGATATCTTTCTTCTTGGAAGTTTATAAAAGATTTCATTTCATTTCAGAGGTTTTGAAAGTTTTTGAAGAGGAAAATGGGCAGTTTGCATGCTCTCCCAGTCAGACAGAGGGAGAGATCAGAAGCTTTCTTAATTTATATCGAGCTTCCCTCATTGCCTTTCCTGGTGAGAAAGTTATGGAAGAGGCTCAGATATTCTCTTCAAGATATTTGAAAGAAGCTGTACAAAAAATTCCGGTCTCCAGTCTTTCACGGGAGGTGAGCAGTACTGATATAGTGTATCTGCTAGTTCTCACATCATATCCCTTTTGTTTGTTTCGCGATTTGGTGTTGTTTTACTGTTTCAACCATTTGGTTTGCAGATAGGGGACGTTCTGGAATATGGTTGGCACACAAATTTGCCAAGATGGACAACAAGAATTCATGCATACAAACAAATATTTTTTTGTGACAATGTTAACTTGGCCTGGTAATTAGTTAATTTGCTTTCTGTGTGCAGTGGGAGGCTTATTTTGACTCATATATGAAAGAAGCAGAGTGGATCTCCACTGGTTATCTGCCAACGTTTGAGGAGTACTGTGAGAACGGGAAAGTTAGTTCTGCTTATCGCGTAGCGACATTGCAACCCATCCTCACACTGGACGTACAGCTTCCCAATTACATCTTGAAGGGAATTGATTTTCCATCGAGGTTCAAAGATTTGGCGTCTTCCTTTCTGCGACTACGAGGTGACACGCTGCTACGAGGTACTACCTATCACTTTCTATATCAAATGCAATTGCAAGAAGTTTGCACTTTGATTTGGATGATTGATGATCCTGGAATGGCGATTACAGGCTGACAGGGCCCGTGGAGAAGACAGGGCCCGTGGAGAAGAAGCTTCGTGTATATAGTGTTATATGAAAGACAATCCGGGATCAACAGAGGAAAATGCTCTCAATCATATTAACGCCATGATCAATGACATAATCCGAGAATTAAATTGGGAATTTCTCAGACCCGACAGCAATATTCCTATGCCTGCGAGGAAACATGCTTTTGATATAACCAGAGCTCTCCACCACCTCTACATATACAGGGATGGCTTCAGCGTTGCCAACAAGGAAACGAAAAATTTGGTCGAGAAAGCACTTATTGAAGTTGTGCTTTTCTAACCGCCGATCATATCTACAACAAAAAAAAGCCTCACTGCCGCAAATTATTATCATGATGACATAGTGTCTCTACGTTACTATGTCGCTATGAGATTGTATCGCGTAATGATAAAATAAAGAAAGTTGAAATTATTCACATGGCAATATAAGTTAGTCATCTTTATTGTTGTTTTAAGATGCTATAGATTTAAGTTTAAATTAAGATGCTATAGTATGTATATCTAAAAGGTTAGGGGGAGAAGCCCTCATAGATCATGAGGGAAGCTAAGAATAGAACGAGTGTTTTATAGGTTCGTCTTTCTAGAAATTGAGTTTTCATCAATTTAGTGTTTGATTTCACAATAATTTTAAAAATAGATTATTATTTTTTTTTTGTAAGTAAGAGATTTTATATATAAAGAACCTTCAAAATCAAGATCAGAGTTGCAGAAGCTTAAAAACAACCGTGCTGTAGTTACCGAACTACCCCAAGAAAGGGGAAACCAGTTCAGCTAGCCGGCTAAGTCTAGCATTTTACAGTCTAACAGTCTTAGATAAACAGAGCTAATCTGACTAGGCTACAACTAAGAAAATAAACTAGTGAAAAGATTAGATCCCCAGAGGGGTCAGACACTTGGCAGATAACCTGGCCAGGTGGCTTGGTATGCCGCGTCCCAAGGTTCCTCTTCGACGGGCGTCCCTTTCCCTTCCATTTGCATGTCAGCATCCAAGTTGCACCCTTCCAGGTTGGCAGCTGGCAGAATGACTCCAGATGGATTGTGCGCGTGGACACCCATAGCTGTCGCAGCCTCCGTGTCCCCATGCGTGGCCTGCACCAAGTCGCCACCTTCTGGCTATTGCACCTGTTCATTCCTGTCGACAGACTCTGCATAGGGTAGCTCTGTTGCTACCACGGCTTTTGGAGTGGAGTGGAAAGCCCACTGGAAGGTGGAAAGGATCTGAAGGAGAGACGAGGTTTTCCCATCCAATAGCTGCAGTCGGAAATGAAGGTCCTCCAATCCTTGCCAGAGCTCAAAAACCAACCCATGGAGGATGGCTAGGTTGTCCTGCAGCTGCGAGTCGGAGATGGAGTGTTACACATCGAAATTACTCACTTTGATAGTGTTGCGAGTGTCGTCATTACAAAGGTCGCAAGTGTCGCATTTTGCTCACAAGGTCACAAGTGTCGCATGTTGCTCACAAGTGTCGCAAGAAAGCATACTGCCATGATGTCTATGTCGTGTCTATAACGACATGAGAAGGACACTTGAAACACCTCAAACATCTGATTTGGAAGAGGAGAAATGAGTCAGCAGGCTTGCAAACCTTTTGCCACCTGAAAGCACCTCAAAAACTGAGTTTTGGAGGAGAGCGCTCCTCTATACCTCTTCTTAGAGCACCGACGCTCCCCCTTACACTGTATAGGAGCGTTATAAAGCTCCCCTGGCCCTTTTGAGGGAGAGTTATAGATTTTGAGAGCATTGGCACCCCCCTAAAGCCTATTAGGGAGCGCTACAACTCTCTGATGGCCCTTTTGAGGGAGCGCTACCTATTCTGGGCAGTAGTTAAGTTGTTGAGATGAATGGGGGAAGCATCTTTTCATTCTTGGAAGGCAGTTGGATTCGAATCCCTAGTCCAGCCATGATCTTAGGGTAGATCCTCAACTGAAGGAGGCAAGTCCTCAACTTCTCCAAGGATATCTCAAGTGGTTAAAGCCTCTCCAAGGCTATATAAGCAAGATTTCTAATGGTGAAAGGGGAATGGAAATGGAAAATTACACCAAACTTATGATCTCATAAGTGGTGCTAGAGCTGATTGGGGGAAGAATTGCTAGCATGAAACCTATGATCTCATAGGAAACACACAGTCAGCCAAAGGAGAGTGATCAGTGAAGCTGCTGCCATCCAGGTTGTGGATCTTTTGAGCAAGGGTTAGACAAAGAGGACTTGATGAAACTGCTGCAACTCATCCATGGCTGTAAGCAATGTTTTGTCCTCATTAATATAATTTGCTTGGCCTGTTTCTTTCTAGTTTGTGTCTGATTTTACATGAACTTATCATTGATAGATAGATCTGTTTTCAAGCTAATATCAATAGAGTAGGAAGTGGTCATATCTTGTTTGTCTACAGGGCTCATCGAGGAGCGAAAGATCGGAGCGTGCAGGGACAAACGTCGATAAAAGGTACTTCTGTTCTCCTTCCTTCTCATGTGTTAGTTTGTATAGATTTGAAAGAAAGTCAGTGTCCATGTTAAGCACTCTCTGTCTTAGAGTTAAGGGTCTAGCTCTTTGAGGCAATCTACTTGTCCACAGGCAGATTTTCCTACAACATGGAGTTGGTTGAAGAGTGCGGCCTGTGCTGGGCATTTCGAAGAAAGAGTGGCGCCTCCAAGGGTGGGCAGGAGGGGCAGGCTACCGGTGCAACAT
This sequence comes from Picea mariana, assembly GCA_032191745.1. Taxonomy (NCBI): domain Eukaryota; kingdom Viridiplantae; phylum Streptophyta; class Pinopsida; order Pinales; family Pinaceae; genus Picea; species Picea mariana. Next base: position 147,696 of record JASDQU010103135.1, read on the forward strand.
AAGGCACACTGGCTAGGGAATTCGAAGGAACTGCGGGAAATTGTGAGAGAGATCCCAACGAGCTGTCGGTGATGACCAGACCTTCAAACCGGGAGGCAGGCAAGGTGGAGGAGGCGAGAGGTTCCAACTCGGGCTGTGAGGGCTGCAAGGAGTGCATAGAGGGCGAGCCAAGGGGAGAAACAGATACTCGAGGCCGAGGAGGATTCCATGGAGATCCTCTCCTTGGCCTCCTTCTTTTCTGCGGCATTCTGCACTCGCAGGGAAGGCAAAATTGAGAGGAGAGTCCTGGATGGATGTGGAGAGCCTGGAGAAGTCCGAAGGCGGTGAGAACCATGAAGGATGGAAACCAAAGTAAGCCAGGTCTAGGCGGCTAATGGATAAGAGGGTCAGGACACATGTGGGGGTTAAAGTCGCCTGCAAACAGAGAAGCCATGGAGGAGACAACAATGGGAGTCGGGTGCACCAACGTTAATGGTGCAGCGAACGTCGTGAAGGTGAATAAATGCATGGATTAGGCAGTGGGTCTTGGCACGAGCCCGACACATGGTCCTCTGATGCACTGGCCTGTACTCTCCTCCTCATCTCGCCATGTGGCCCGCACTAACACCCCATCCAGGGGTTTGTCCACTGCCGCAGCCTTACGAATGCATTGCTAGAGAATAAGGTGTGTAGGGTTGAGGGAAATTTTGCACAGGAGATCCGGTCCGTCCCAATTAGTCCCCAGATTAGCCAGTTCATCCGCTACTTGGTTCGCCTTTTGCCTAATGTGTGCAGGTATAAAGGCCTGATTGGGTTGCAAAAGATCCGCTATAGTCTTTAGCCCATGTGAGAGTCTCTAGCTGGGTGAGATTCTTTTCGGGTTCGCTCCATTTAAGATTCTACTGAAAAGATTGATAATGATTTGGGAATCGCCTTCTACAATCAGCTTGGTGAAGCTATTCTCAATGGCTAATTGTAGTCCTCTGGTGAGCCCCCAAAGTTCCGCTGCATTGTTTGTAGTGTGACCAAGGGATCCTATGTTAATGAGAAGGATGTGTCCATGGTGGTTGCGGAAGACCACTCCATAACCCGTTGCTCCTGGGTTGCCTTTGGAGGCCCCATCAAAATTGAGCTTGATGAAGCCACCCGGGGGGGGGTCCAAGAGGAGGGGATGCTTTGAGGGGGAGGAGAAGAGACGGGAGGAGGTGAGTCAAGAATTGGGGGAACTTCCAATACTGGATGATCATAAGTTCTGTGGGAGTGTTGATCAGATCTTTTTCAGTCCAATGCTGAAGGCTGATAGTTTCCAAAATGTTGAGGCGACATTGGTTCCAGCATTGGTGCCACGGGAGGTGGTCATTTCGGAAGAGCCTTCTATTTCTTTCCTTCCACACCTGCCAGAGAATGAAGCCTGGAAGAAGTTGCCAAATACAGTTTAGAAGGGGAGATTGAAACACTTGGTCTCTCCTTTCCGTGATTGTGTCAATGATGCTATCTCTTTTGCGATACAAGGTGTGCATAATTAGCGCACTTTGATCCCATACTTGAGCAGTGTAGGGGCAAGTGTTGAGGAGATGATTCATGGTCTCGACTTCTTCTCCACAGAGCATGCAGATAGACGGGCCAAAAAATCCTCTTTTTGTGAGGTTATCCCAGGTGAGAATGCTCGAATGGGTGACGAGCCAGAGGAAGAGAGTAATTTTTGGCTAGTGTTTAAGGCCCCAGATTTTGCTCCAAACCTTCCCTGTGGGTAGAGGGTCTGAGTGATTTTTGATGACATAGGCCTCTCATATGTTGAATGTGCCCCATGGCGAGTATCCCCATCATAGGATATCCTCTCCTATAAGTTTGGGGATTTTTCTTTTGCCCATTTCTTCCTGCCAGGGTCTTAGGTCCACATGCGCCTCTAGATTGAGGTGCTCCCTATTTAAGTGCCAACATCGCCAGGTGTCCTCTGTTGGATTGTCTTGCCAGTAATCAATGACTTTTGTCAGGCCCGCGTGTGTAGCTTGGATGCTGATATTTTCAGCCCAGTCCTCGTGGTCTAGAGTTGGCCATTGCTGTTAGGAATCTCTCCAGAAGAGGGTTGTTTTCCCATTTCGGATTTCCCAGAAAGCATGATTTGTTACCAGATGTCTATTTTGCTTGGCCGCTGCCCAAATTAAGGAACCTGGGTTATCCCCATTCCATCTTATTAGGTTCTTCTCCGCCATATCGGGTGCATATTTCCTTTTCCAGAGCCTAGCCCAGAGGTCCTTGGGATTTTTTAACCAACGCCACCAGATCTTGGCACTAAGGACTTTATTCATGATAGAGGGGTCCCTTAGCTCAAGGCCTCCCTGAGCTTTGGGTTGGAAGAGTTTGTCCCAGCTGATCAATGCTATTTTCTTCCCTGTGTTGAGGCCTTGCCAGAGGAAGTTCCTCTGTAAGATTTTTATGGTTGTGAGGACAAACTTTGGGGCAGCAAGCGCCGAGAAGGTATAGATGGGGAGGGCTTGAAGTACGGCTTGAAGAAGAATGAGGCGACTAGGGAGGTTTAGGGCTCTATAGGTCCAGGAAGACAACCTCTTGGCAAAGGAAGAAAGGAGATGTTCCCAAGAGGTGTTTTTGAGGGCGTTATCAATCAGGGGGATGCCAAGGCATTTGGACGGAAGGGAGCTTCGGTTGAAGCCCAAGATATCAGAGATATGGCGTTGAATCAGAGCAGGCGTATTGAAGAAGAAGATCTGAGATTTGTCTTTGTTACAATCCAATCCTAAGGCTTTAGAGAAGATTTGAAGGATCGAGAGGAGGGAGTGAGCTTCTCAAGCTGTAGGGGTACCCATCATTAGAGTGTCCTCCACAAATTGGCTATGCGAGACTGGGGGGGAGATACCATGCAGAGGTAGACCTGTTAGCAGGTTGCTTTCTATGGCTGCGTGAATGGAGCGACTGAGACCCTCGGCCATGATGATGAAGAGGAAAGAGGAAAGAGGGTCTACTTGTCTTATTCCTCTGGATGGGGAGAAAAGACAGGAAGGAACTCCATTGATAAGGATGGAAAAAAAAGCCGAGGAGGTTAGATTTAGAATCTAATCCACCCAGAGCTTGTCGAAGCCAAAGGCAAGGAGCATTTCACGCATATAGTCCCAGCTTAACTTATCAAAGGCTTTAGAGAGGTCTAGTTTCAGTAGCATACCTGGCATTCTGGTCTTCTACAAAGAGTGAATCACTTCATGGGCTAGGATGACGCTGTCCAGGATTTGTGTGCCTTCAACATAGCACGATTGCTCCGGAGAGATGATCGTTGGTAAGATGTTCTTGAGTCTTCGGGCAATCACTTTGGTTAGGAGTTTGTAGATGATGTTGCAAAGTGCGATGGGCCTGAACTGCTTAGGGTGGAAGGTCTGCCCCTCTTTGGGGATGAGGATGAGGAAAGTTGCATTGAGGGCTTGGAGGACTTGTCCTGAAGATTGAGAGTCTTCAATGATTTCCCACACCTCTACCCTGATAATCGGCCAACAATGGTGAAAAAAATCGTTGGTGAAGCCATCTGGACCTGGAGCCTTGCCTTTGGGGGTGTCCTAAAGTGCCTGATCCACCTCCTCAATAGCAATGGGCCGGAGTAGGGCTGATTTTTTCTCCGGAGTATCTAGGGAGGGCACATGCTATGTGACCTTGTCTATGGCCTCAGATCTATCCAGGAGGGGTTTCGTGAGGAGATCTTTGTAATAGTCTATCAGTGTCTTCTCCAGATCTTCATGGGAGTGGATAAGTTGGCCGTTGGTGGAGGTTAAATGCATAATTCTATTGGTATGTCGACGGTGAATGGTGGTTCTATGAAAGAATTTGGTGCTTCAGTCCCCCTCCTTGAGCCATTGGATGCGAGATTTCTGTTTCCACAGAATCTCTTCTTGGCCTTTTCTGGCCTCCTGCTGTTGATTTAAATTTGCTTCCTGGGTTTTAAGCTGGTCCGTTAGCCCTTGAAGCCGGATCTGGTTTTGAATCGTGCTCATTTGTTCTGACAGCTGCTTTTGGGCATCGAAGATGTTACCGAAGGTTTGCTTGTTCCAAAGTCTGAGTCTTTGCTTGAGGTTCTTTAGCCTTTGCTGAAATCTGTACATCTTGGAGCCGTGGGGGACCTCTGCCTCCCTCCACCAATCATGGATATTTGCTTGGAAATCTGGGTGGTTGAGCCAAAACTATTCAAACCCGAAGGGTTTTTTCCCTGGAGTGGCTAGCACCTCCAGCCATAGCTGAATGGGCCAGCGATTCGAGCCATGGAAATCCAGAATGCTTTCTTTCAGAGCTGTCCCTTCCAGCATGAGGGAATCAGAGATGAGAAAACGATCTAGCCTGCAGGTGATTTTATGTATTCCGGTTCTTCTATTTGTCCAGGTGTGAACGCCATTGATGGTTTCCAGGTCGATGAGGTTGATGTTATCAATGAGGCTATTGAAGTCATTGGAATCCTGATCCAGGCGTCTTGATCCCCCTTTTTTTTCATCCAGGTTGCTTATGAGATTGTAGTCTCCACTAATAATCCATTTGTTGTTCTCAGTTAAGGTGGAAAGGCACTCCAGGTTCCTAAGAAAGGCTTGCTTATCTCTGGGGATAGCCGACCCGTAGACATTGGTAAGGTGTCCGGGTTTGTTGGAACCAATGAGCCTATAGTCTGCAGTGATGGACCATTTGGTAGTGATAAAGTTTTCCATGATCGTTGTGTTGGTATTCTAGAGGATAGCTAATCCTCTAGCTGTACCTGTGGCTGCAGTAGAAACTGCTTCCCCTTGTGTTATCGGATTAATCGGTAGGTGCAGAAACTAACTGATCTCCCTAGATCCACCTGGATCTAGAACAAAACACACCAAAACATGACGCTTTCCTTAAGTTTTAAATATTGAATTTACTAGCTAAAGAGGGATGGGTGACATACCGTTTAAATGTCGCTTCCTCTCGCCATCGCCATCCTAGCTCCGTTCCAACACGCATACAATGATGATATTGCAAAAGAATGCAACCAACCAAAGTGATAGCAATAGCATAAACTCAATATAAACCTATGTATGTGATCAAGGAATCATACAATAAAACACAACAAGCTTTATAGGAAAGAATCATATTGTTGTATCATATTAAATTGAAAGAGAGATTACAACCATGGCCTTGATGTCGTAAGGTCCCTTCTAACTGTCCTTCGTTCCCCACACACTTCCACTCCAAGAATTTTGAGAGCATATATATGATGATATTCACAATCTATCTTGACAAAGCAAATCTCAAAGCCACTCCAACCAAGCTAATAATTCCAAGCCAACCAAAGCTAACAAGCTCAAGAACCCCTTCTCCATGAGAGCTCCTCTCCTTTTATAAGTTGAAGAGGATAAGGTGAGGAGGTTAGGATGATCCCACTAAATCATGAAAGCGAATAAGATCCAAACCATTCGGATGCCACCTCACCATGGAAGTTTCTCCTTCTAGAAGATTCGAGAAAATGCTCGTTTTTCCCTCGTGTAAGCATTCTTGCACCCTGCTTATAGTGCAACCTGCGAACTATTCGCACCTAATATATAGGAAGCCTACGAGAATCAGGCATTCTCGCACCCTAATACATAGGCAGCCTGCGAACCTCCTTTTTAATAAGGTTTTTACACAGGAGAATGCAACTTCTTTTCTCAGGAAAAGTTCTTCTCCCTTCTCTCTTCAGGAACTCAGGCCACTGACCCCTCTGAAGGCAATAGATAGGTTTACATCATTAACAGTGATAGGGATGACGAAAATAATGTGTAACACCTTGCTTCCAGCAGTGGGGGAGTAGCCTGTCAATGTCTTCAGTGGTGCATTTTGTTTCCTGAAGTAACATTATATCCAGTTTTTCTGCAAAGATCAGATCTTGTAGCATTTTTTGCTTGCTACGTCCATTGAGGCCTCTTATATTCCAAGAGATAATATTCATGAGGACGAGGGGGTGGAGAGAGGGGGAAAGCTGTCCAAGATAAGGTGGATTTGACCGGAGTTCACCATGAAGTGACCTATTTCTTGTATGAGCTTGTTTGTTGACTTCCTTCCTCTCTTCTTTTCGTCTTTCTGAGTTTTGCTCTGGCTCTTTGACTGATTACCCTATATGCCCAGACCCTTGCTGGATCAAGCTGTGGATCCAACTGAGGAGTTAAGGAAGACCTTGTGCACTTTTCGTAATTGATCCTGAGGTATGGTGTATAGTTTTTGGTGTCTATAGGCGTGTTCAAGGTGTTCCAGGTCCACCCCAGCTAATTCTTGCTCTTCTAGCTCCATTTCGGCGTCCCCATCCTCTACCTCCAAATGGTCTTGCTGGCTGACAACGGGGTCTAGAGATGAGTTATCTAGATCCTTCTCCTGTATTGGTCATTCGCTCCTTGGGCTCATGTGTTGGGGAGTGTTTTCTATGTGGAAATCGTTGGGGCTTTTGGGGACTGATGGATTCTCTGGTTGATCCTGTAGTATTGCATATTTATTACAAGTGGATGGATCTTTACTTACTTGGGTTGGCTGCTTTTGTCCTCCTTGTCTTCTCTTTCCTGCTGGTTGAGCGAAGCCTTCCTTGTCTTTGCCGACCTCTGGGTTCCCCTCTTTGTGTGCAGCATTGAGGGGGCATTCTCTAAAGAGATGTCCGTGCTCATGACATTTCCTACATCTGAACGAGATGTGTTCATAGTCGATGGTTTGGATCTAGTCCTCGTCATGGTATTCTAGGATTATGGATCCCGAGAGCGGCTTGGCTATGTTCAGGTATACGCAGATGCACGCATAGGAAGTGTACCGCCTCTGCTTTATGGCCTCTGAAGACTTAACATAGATTCCGATGGTGTTACCTATACCTGCCAGAACCTCTTCCAGCCAGAATTCTTAGGGAAGGGAGTATAGTCTAATCCATACTGGTGCATGAGCAAAATCTTCCTTTTTAGGGCTGAACTTCTCGGTCCAAAATCTTAAGAAGAGTCCTGCTGAGTTGTAGAAATAAGGCCCTCCATAAAAAATGCGGTTGCAGTCCTCGAGGTTATGCAGAATGATTTTGAAGAAGCCCTTGGATCCTAGTTGCAGTTCATAGTGTCCTTTTGGCTTCCACCAGTGTTGTATCCATTTGATCAGGTCCCGTTCTGAAGGCCAGAGCCCTAGGAATTTTCCTACTAGGGTGTAGTCTCTCATATATTGCTTTTGTTCCTCTATGCGTGGTGAGCTGATGATGTATTTTGGGGCCTGTGGTGCTTGTGGGATGCATTTTCCTGGTAGCCATGGTATTGACGCTGTAGCAGGTGTAGCCGCATTTTCTGGGTCAATATCCATCTCCCGATCCTTGAAGGTTCCTTCCATCAGGAGCTTTGAGCGTTGATCTGGAGGAGGCTCGAAGGTGGGTCGTTTTGATCCTTCTCCCAAGCTTCCATTCATTGTGGTCTGGCTGTAAGAGGTATCGTTCGACCCTCCCTCCTTCAAAGTCATGAGCCCCAGCGGGGCAAAGATTGTGACCGTGCGACCTAAACCCTGAACCTAGGTTACAGAGCGCTTAGTTCATAAATCACTTCATTCATAATAAGTTTAAGTTCAATTTGTTTCCAATATTATTCAACCATGAAAAATAGATTATTATTATTATTATATATATTTAATATTATAAAAAAATTTAATTATTTTATTTAAATTCTATAAAATTAAAAAAATAATAATAAATTAAAAAAAATAATAATTATTTTATTAAAAAAAATAAATTAACTCTAAAACTTTAAAGTTCTCTTCTAAAATAGTCACTATATATATTACACAAATAATAACAAAAAGAAAAACCTAATCACAATATCCCATGGCGTTGCATAACATTGTCACAATATCATAAAAATACTTTATATTACACACACAAAAAAAAGAAAATCCTAATTTTATCAGTGTTTTTGTTTTTAATTTTTATTATTTTAAATGATGTAATTTTATTTAAATAAAAATATTGAATCAACCTATAATAACAAATAATAATTAATGACATTACTAATTAATAATTAAATTATAATCAATTCTAACATCTTCAAAAATAAAAAAAATTAAAACTCTTCAATAAAAAAACATATTCTTACTACTTTTATTTACATCATTAAGAATATTGAATCAACCTATAATAACAAATAATAATTAACGACATTACTAATTAATAATTAAATTATAATCAATTTTAACATCTTCAAAAATAAAAACAATTAAAACTCTTCAATAAAAAAACATATTCTTACTACTTTTATTTATATCATTAAGAATATTGAATCAACCTATAATAACAAATAATAGTTAATGACATTACTAATTAATAACTAAATTATAATCAATTTTAACATCTTCAAAAATTAAAAAATTAAAACTCTTTAATAAAAAAACATATTTTTACTACTTTTATTAACATCATTTATCATTGTAATAATATCAAAATACAAAATGATCCATTATTAATAAATCAAAACATAAAATAAAATAAAATCTTTAATAATAAAAATAAAAATTAATATATAAACACATTATTATAAATTTATTTTATTTGGAAATTTATTAAAACCGGGGCTTTCAGTCCTGTCATTAGAATGCGAATAGTTATGATGGGATTTGTGTTATTCGAACCTGACACCTTTGCATGAACTCTATACACCGCAATGAACCCAACGTGATCTTTGTTTTGCCGTACTAAATTGCTTCAGGGTTATTTTACGGCCACCTCAGCCACCTAGAAATGGGTGGTTGTCTGGAGAAGGTGTTACTAATTACCAAAAAAATATGTTAATGTTAGTTATCAAAGTATTTATTTTATAGATGATTTGGCATTGAAGTGGAACTGGTTGTCTGTATAGTTTTATATAGTTTTATAGATGATCTCAAATTGAGGTGGAATTGGTCGTATTACACTGTATATGACGAACTAGCATACCTTTAAGTTGGTGAATGGGAATGCTCAAATAAATTGAGAAAAGTTTGTCATTGAAATGAAATGATCTTATTTCAAGTTGGTGATGAAAAGATTGTAATTTTTGAAAATAAAGGTAAATAGGAAACTAAAATTTGAATGTATGATCAATAATTATATGTATGATATATAAGTTATGACTTTATTTTAAAGATGATAATGAAGATGTGGCTAATGATGAAATTTTAAAATAATTTGTTTTGGTCTCATATTTTTTTGTGGATAAAAAAATTAATAATAATATTTGCAAATATCAAAACCAAACCATTATAATTCACTAAATAAATTTTAATATACAATTAAAAAAAACTAAATTAAAGCATTGAATTATAAATTATAATATCACAAATAAACAAAGTGTAACACATACATTATAAGTGCATAAAGTAATCATTATAAAATTGTCTATTCAATGTTATGATGGCAATACAAAAATGTGAACTGCTTCATATCACAATATATGGAAAAATAAAGAAACTATAATGCGATTTCACTTAGATTTAAGCAACATAAAAATGTGATTTCAATCAGATTTATATCATGGGATTTATGGAAAAATGCACACAAACTTAGATTATTCAGACAACGTTGTGCAACTATATCTATAAAATGTATATAATAGAGATTTTTGAAACTCTAGATTTTTTTTAATCTATATATATATATATATATATATATATCTGATAGAGATTTTAGAAATTAAAAAATCCATCTTTGCATATATGCATCAGGATACTACATTTATAAACATCAATGTTTTAACCATTTTTGTTTTGGGTTTTGTTACAAGTTTATATCACAGTTTTTTTGTGAACACCTAAGAGTAAAGTTTTCAAGTGTGTCAGTGTTTGTTTTTCATACAATATTGGGCATGCAAAAATACATGGTCTATATATTCTACTTATCATTTGGATGACAATATTGGGTATTCACAAATACACTGTCCACATATTGTTTTTCTCGTTTTGTAAGGATTGATGTTTGATTAGTTATGAATTTCAAAAATTGATAGATTCATCACTTAAAGGATTATCAATTAAATATAGATTGATCACTTAAGGGGCTATTAGTTAAAGAGTACAATAACTCACGAAGGTTTAGATTAATGAGTTTACCATTGTTTATTTTATATCTATCTTTACCTTAATGTAATGTTTTTTTAAATGTAAAATTATATATTTTGAAATTGTAAAATTTGATTGTGTTACAATTTTAAAATTCATTAATGGAATCAATAGAGTAAAAAACCTTTTCTTTTGGAAGTGTACCTTTTACCTAGTAAATTGTAATTCTCATTTAATTAGATGACAAAAAATATTTTGTAGGGGCACTAAAAGTAGAGGTCGGATGTGCCCCTTATTAACCCCCATTTTATAAGTGCATGCTAGCTTACAACTATAAAACCTACAGCTATAGGTGGGGGAGTTTTGTATGGAAAAGATCTGAATTCCCACATTAGATTGAAAAACCTTGACATGGCTTACATATGAAAATATATGTGAGTGTAAAAATGCCATTTGGTAGAAAATGAAGAAACACTTGGTCAAGACCTAACACAAACGTAAAACCAAAGTCTTATATGCCCCAAACTTGGTATACCCAGTCATTTGAATAGGAGCATCTATATGCGCCATATGGGAAAAAACGATGTGAATGTACCAAGGAAGAGTTCCCAATAGAGCCACAACACCTAAAGGCCAAGAGTTATCCAACCACTTAAATAGAGAGACCTTTGGTCATCATATCGCTACTCATGAAAAATTGATGATCATTGCTGGGGTACAAATGTTTTGATCAACGTTTTGATCTCTTGTAGGACAAGAAGGGGCTACAAGTGTCAACAAAGCTAGGAAAATTGATGATCATTGTTGGGCTACAAATGTTTTGATCGGTTAGATAGTAGGTCAAAAAATTAAAGTGGTTTCTATTGTTGAATTAAATTGTTTATTTTTTATTGTTTTGGTTGAATTTCATGTTAAAAATTCTTTTGATCTCTTTTGATCTCATCATTGTGTTATCCAAACTATAATTCTGACTATAATCGCAGGCTTCGATATCACTATGTTATTGTATAAAATGTTAATATCATTATCATTTTATAAAATGTTTCAAAAGAACATAGTTCAATGGTTCTCTATACAGATTATTTGTTCAATGAGCTTTATCCCTACAGTGTAGTTCAAGGTTAAGTGAATAGGAAACCAAGATAATTTGGTCTCATTAGCAAGAAGGCTACATCAAATGTTTCAAGGTTTTTGGAATGCAACCTTCGTAACCCTGACTCCTAAGGTTGTTACTTGCAGAAAAGAAACAATAGAGGTAGGTGACAGGGTTAATTATTGTTGTTAAAATATTATCTCAAGCTCTTTATAGAATATGTGGACAAGCAGATGATGGTTTGTTAATTATAGTCAGTGGGTGCAATGTATAGACAATATACTTAGTTGACTTATCGGCACTCACTGGAGTATAGACGCGTTTTATGAATGTTCACTGGCCACATTGATTCTGAAAAGACCGTATGTTGTACCCTCTTGCCCTTCCTTTTGCGTAATGTATAATAAAATATAAAATAGACTACGTAAATTATAATAAATGGAGCGGTCTATTCATGCAACGTTCTTCCTTCCCATGTGACAATTTGGTATTTGCAGTGGCGGTTTCAAAGTACTAGATAGATGGAAGAAAATGGTGGTTTTGCAAAAACTGTCAGCCTGTTGACAGGTATTCTACAAAAGATAACACTAAAATATCGTTGCAACTATGCTTCTTTGCAACGGAAACGAAACAGACTTGATTCTTGTTTGATGGATATTTTGGCAACACCAATTGCCAAGACCTGTCATGTCATTTGCAAGAAGCTCAAAAATCTTTGCATGAAAATAAAATGTTTTAATGATAGTAAATTTTGTTTATATTTTTTTATTAAATGGGTGTTGGGGTCACCAATCCACTCTAGTGTCATTGAGTCCTCCTTGACAGGTCAATTTCATCAAATAATCACCAATCCAACATTAAATTGCTACAAAAATTATCCACAATATGCATCATCCAATACTTTGTGTGTCAACTATCACTATCTAACTACAAATTGACTACTCATAGTTGCTAATCAAAATATTCAAATGAACATCTTTATTACTATAGTCATATGAATAGTATTGATTACCATCAATAACTAAGTGCATTGTTATCATTCCACTTAATCGATTAAACATCTACCTAAATAGGTTATCTATATTATCCCAAGTAATCAACGTAAATGTTATATGATTGCTAAGGATAATTCGTCATCCACTATACATCAAAGGGATAGAGACTCACCACACCTATGTTTATAAGAAAAGTTCTAAAATTTTCCAAGGCTTTCATTTATATATTATGAGTATTAAGTAAAATAACATGATAAGCATCAAGATAAACAAGTTTGTTAAAAAAAATTAAATCTTGATATTCAAAAGTTTGTTAAAAAAACACAAGACACTCAATTTGAATTTGAAATTATTTTATAATAGTTAAAATTGAAATTTAATAATTAACTTAAAGGAAAATCTTGTAAAAAATAAAAAAACAAAAAATTAGATTCTACACTTAATAGATGGAGTGAATTCATCCATAAAAAGAATTGCAAATTCTACATTGATCAAATTCTATAGTAATAACGTATTTGATGTTTGCTAAATACAACTTTTGGTAAGTGATTGCAACTGCATATAATGCATGAAATGTGGATGCCTACCTATAAATGTTATGTATATAAATGGAAAACAATTGCTCTGACAAAATAGTAGATGAGATCATATAATGTCATGGCGAGGACATAAAATAATTATCACCACAATTATGACAAAGTTGATCAATATTTTAATTGAAGAATGAAATAATATATAATAATAAAGTAAAAGTTGACTAATGAAATAATATATAATAATAGATATGTTAGTTTTCTTTTATTTTGAAATAATTTATATTTATATTTTTTTACAAATATTGAATATACTCTATTTATTTAAATATGAAATATACTCTATTTAAAGTTCTTTTAAAAAAATTATATTTATATTTTTATAACATTATGCAATATACTTTAGAGATTACATATGTAGGAAAACAATTATGGTTGATTATTTTAATTTTTATAATTAAAGAAACTTTAAAGATAACTTTTACAATGGTGTGGATTGTGCTAAATAAAAAATAAACGAGTACATATACAAATAAAAGTACAATAATTTTTAAATTATAAGAATAAAATTATATCATAATAAAAACATTAAATTAAATTGTCTATGTAGTTTCCACAATTAAAATTGTGGATAAAGTTTTTGATGTTTAAATTATTGTGATTCTAATAGAGCTAAGTCATTTGGGGATTGCACTAGGCTTGGGCTGCGCCACCAATCTTTAACATGGGTGTCTCCTCTTGATTAAACTCATCGTAAATGTATTGAACTGTAGTTGCCTAACAAACCAAACCAATTGAGTTAGCAAAAAAAAATTGACAATTCAAATAGACAATATTAATTTTGAAGTTAATTAAAATTATAATAAAAACAAATGGAATGTGATTAGTAACAAGACACTTATTAAACAAAGAGCACTAATATGTCATATCCCTTCAACAACTCCAGAGTTTTGAAATCCTCAATCACCAAAAGTAAAATAAATATCACAAAGTTGATTGAAATTGAAATTGTGACAAAACAATTTTGACAAAGATCTATAAAATTGAAATTATGACAACAAATTTGACAAAAATGTATCTTTTGAATGTAAAATAAATGAGATGTCATATATTTAATTAAAAATAATATATATCTTTTATTAAAAAGAATATTTAAAAATATATTTTAAATTTAATACAAAATTATATATTTATAGTAATTTTATATTATAGAAATTTAAAACTATTTATCTTATATATATATATATATATATATATATATATATATTTTAAATCAATACGAAAATTCCAAAAATTATGTAAAAGGTATAAGGCAGTTTTTCTAATCAAAGTGAAAATTTCAAAACTACTTAATCAATCTTGAAATATAATTTTGTAAGGAAATTTTCAAAATTACTTAAACAATCTTGAAATACATTCTTGTAAGCAGAGACTATGAAGAGAATGTGAATACATTCACATAATATCCAAAGACAATTTTTTTTTTAAGTATGATAAATTCTTTTTTATAAAATAAATTATATGATGTAATAATATGATTTCCTTACATAATAATTTGTAATCATGATGTAATTATAACTTCCTCTTATAATAATTTGTAAACATGATGTAATAATATATATATTTTTCTTCATACATGATGTAATAATATATATTAAAACCAAATAATAAAGAAAAATAATCTTTTAAAATTTACAATAATAATTATTATTGAATATTTGTGTGGTTGTGTTTTAGAGGTCCAATGATGAAGGTGAATATTTGAAAAAGAAATTAAAGCATTTGGCAAGTTTTGGCCTTGAATATTTGGAAAAGAAATTAAAGCATTTGGAAAAGAAATGGCCTTGAATATTTGGAAAAGAAATTAAATATTTGGAAAAGAAATTAAAGCATTTGGCAAGTTTTGGCCTCCTTGAAGATGAGATCAAGGAGCTTGTTTGGAGGAACCCACGCGCACTAAATGTTTCCATGGAGAAGGTGCATAAGAACATGGAATTTTTCATACATACTGCAGGAATTCCTGCAAAGATTATTTTGTCAAAGCCTTACCTCCTGAATTACAGTTTGGAGTGTAGGATCAAGCCTTTCCACAAGGTGTTCAAATCGATAAGTGCAATGCAACAGTGTGCCAGATGAAGAAGAAGTGAGAAGGGCAGTGACCATGCTTCTGGCGGAGGAAGAAGGAAAAACCATGAGAAGGAAAGCTCAGGAGTTGAGGAAGCATGCTAAAATGGCTGTGAACAAAGACGGATATGCTAAAATGGGAAGCGTTGGGTTTAAAGGCCGTGGGGGGAATTTTGAGGAGGAACAGCTGGCGAAACAGAGGCAGTGGGGGAACAAATCTCTGGCAGGAACAGCTGACACACTGCAACTGCAACCAGCGGTTTATGTTTACACGGCTTGAAGGTTGAGCCTAAACCACTAGTTTAGGTTGACAGGTTTTGGGTAAAACCTATCAGTATATATTCCTTCCGCATAAAAATAAACTCAAGTAATTTGGATGTAAATCACAATTAAAATAGATATTTAAAAAAAAAAAGTTAAAGACTTTCCTCCATTGATTCAAATCACAATTAAAATAAAGGCTAGAAATATATTTAATATGTTTTATTTGATTATTTTTATGATTTAGATAAATCACAATTAAAATAAATGTGAGAAATATATTTAATATATTTTATTTGATTATTTCTACTATTTAGGTGAGAATAATATGATTTGGGTGAGAATAGTTAATGTTATCAGATTTTTTAATGTTATTTTTTTCTAAATTATGTATGAAATTATTTTTAATTTATTCCTTTGAACTCTTATGTTTTGTCATTCTTTTTTTATTAAGAATAGGAATACTATTTATATTTTAGTTTAATATAGAAATTACAACATAAACTCAATTCCACTACCATTAATAGTTTTATAAACATGTTGATTAATGGACAATTCAGGGTTGTAATCTAATTCAGGTTAACAAATTAGGGTTTGGATGATGTGGAATATCTAAAATGAACAAACTTTATTTAAGCCTTGAGAAATGTTATTATTTTAGACCTATGTTGTGGTTTAGTCATGGCATTGATTTACCTATAGTAGGCCAGATACCCTACAAGGATCCCTTGTAGTGGTTTGAGGACATGTTCATGAAACTATATCCTAAGAGAATTCATGGG
>JASDQU010103136.1:8933-23570 GCA_032191745.1 Picea mariana
TAAATTGATCACATTGAATGCTAATTGTCTATTATGCTTTATTGAAGTAATATAAGTCTTTGCTTAGTTTGGCTATCATTGACTTCGTCAATAATAGCATTATTCATTTGCTCATATATTGATTAGAAGATAGTCATTGGTTTATTGAAGTACTAATCCACTGCAAGCATATATTTTAGTTGTCTTTGTTTTGTCTCGCAAACAGGTGCATCAACAGTGGTTATATCTTTGTGACTATCTTTTTCTTGGGCAGCAATCTGTGAATGGGGTATCCTTGACTTATCCTTTTATCCTCAGCCTTTCATTTACCCAGATTGCCTTAGGGACGTCTCCCTTGGACTTGCCCTCCTAAATAGAAAGAGCCCCCCATCGAGGTGACAGTGGGTGGGGAAGCTCCTGTTACGCCGGTTCCAAAGCCTTTGGCCCTTTCCTACAAACCGTGCGTTAACAAGTCTCATTAGCAATATGTTGGGATTCCTCTTATCACTCCATCTTTGGAGGAACACTTCCTCCAATTTATCCATAGATGCAATACTAGCGTTAGGGAGGTTATTATACCATCTCTGAGCTTTATCATGAAGAGTGGAGGAGAAAAGCTTCATTGCCAGATCTTCAACATAATCACTAATAGGATGGAGTTGAAAGAAGGCCCAAAAGTTACTCATATGGTCTTCAACGTTTTCTTTATTACTACCAGTGAATCTTGGGAGCCATTTTTCATATCTCGGAGGCATTTGTCGTGGGTAACCCGGAATTTTACTCATGTCTAAGGGTTTAAAATTACTCGGGTCCCATTGAGAAGCCATGGTCGGCTTTGTCATTAGTGGAGTCGCTTGATAATCCTTCTAGGGATCATCAAAAGGAAAAGAGGGGATCACCCTCAGTGGAGTCGCCAGGTAAGCTTTGTAAAATGGAGGCTTTGAAGGTAAAGCTTACCGAAAAAGTGTTGTTGAGGAATATTGACTCAGTGTTCCCCAACATCGACGCCAAAATGTTATCGCACAATTTGTACTTAGTCCAAAGGAAAAGGTTACGGGAAGGCAAATTGGCGTAATAGGAGGTTATCCTATTATTGTCACCTCAACATGATACTTCTTTCTATTTAAGGTTGATGGCCCAGGGGAGACGTCCTCGGTGACTTGGGGGTTTGAGAAGGCAAAGGTTAAAGTGTCTATGAAAATATCCCCTCTCACAAGTCACATTGATCAGAAAGTCCCAGGGTTTTAACCAATGAAGTAATGAAGTATTAAGATGTACCTGCCCAGAACAAAGCAACAAGAAAATATATATTTTTGCAAGTACAACTTGCTGTTAGTACTTCATAAAACTATGGACTTTATCAATAAAAGCAATAGTTGATATATGATGAAGCAAACAGAATTTTATAACAACAATGTTTATTAGATAATCGCTTCACAATAAATGCCTTAAAATGGCTTAACAATGACCAAGAATAATTACTCAACAATAGCAAAGTACTAGCATTTGTCGGAAGCTCATTAGGCGGTGTATTAATCAACTTTCTCAATTGCTTTTAATGCTACAATAGATGGTTGTAGCTTACTTTAGTAACAACAACAAATAGATTAGTAGATTAGATTATTCTAAGGTTAGGAGTAGTTATTGGAGAGCTTAAGGTAAAGGTTTTGATAGTAGTTTTTGTCAATCACTCAATTGTAAGGCTTAGATCAGTGCTTTTAGGGCAAATGGAGTCTTTTAGGCAACAACAAATCTTGAAGGAACGAATGATAATAAGAGAACTAGAGACAAGAGGGGTCAATAATTGAAGTGTTGGTAGCCCAAGGCTTCAATCACCAAACCCTAGGGGGAAAATGGCTACTAGGAAGTAGGTAACCCTAGGCCCTAGTAGTTTTCCTCCTTTAGCTCAAGGATGAAATAGATGACGGATTAGATGAAGCAAAATGTGCTAGGGTGTTGCAATGGCAAGGCCCTTAGCAAAAAGCTTCAAGAAAATCGGTTTTCTAGCATAATCTAGTAGGTGAAAGTTATTAAGGCAATGACAATAACATGTGCTTTAGCCTCCTAGGGTTTTAAGCTAGCAATTTCATAATCTTAGTATAAATGCAAGATAAATATAACTATAACCATTCAATGAAGAAGAATTGCAGAAAATTTACTTACATTCACCAAGAATCATCTAGCAAATAGCCTAGTTGAACACTTCCACCAAGAAAAATGCCAAAATAGTCCAAAATAAGCCTCCTACAAGAAGTGCGCACCAAATTTCAGCCAAGTAACCCTAATTAGGGCGCAAAATTCAGACCTCACTTAAGTGTGAGTGAAAGATGATYCAATAATACAAGGGAAAATCCCTTATTTATATAGTTACAATGACCAGAATTAGGTCAAAAAGGCTGACATGGCCARTTTACATGTAATATCCAATTTTTACATAAAAATGACAAATTAAACCCCAAATCAAGTAGAAAAGGTGATGTTATGCCCCTTTAGGGTGACGTTAGGCCTCTTTGGTGAAATGTTGGCCTCCATGAGCAAAACCTTAGGCCTCCCAAGGCCTCTGGATCAAGCCACACGTGCCACTTGACACACAACTGCCTCCAAAGTGTCCATCAAACGCTGGGTGACGTCAAGGGTCATAGAGGTGACATCATGGGCCTTCCAAGGCCAACATCATAGTGGGAGGGCAAGACTCCCCTGGGTCCAGGCTGTCTCTGGTGGAACGTCCTCCTCTCTCTTTGGTGCAAGCCTCTGACATGTGTCTGCCCTTGGTTGGGGTCTCAGCATCCATCTGGTGGGATTTTAGCCCTATGGAGGTCCGAACTAATCATCTCCCCATGTGTACATGTCCGTCAGGTGTGGCCCTGCAACAACAAGTACGCCCTCCATGGGCTCATAAGTCACAGGGATCATAGCAATGTTAATCACGTCTAATAATCAAGTTATCTAAACATGTGCATAAAACCCCCCTTTCCCAGACAAGTGCTCAAAGATGTTATGCTATTCTACAAGCTAGGTTTGGAGAGGGTGTCAGGAGGTCCTACTGGGCTAATTCTCATTGGATGTGGGATGTTTCTAGGTGAAGACAAATACAGGCCATGTAAGTGGATGAGGTGTTGTAGGGATGTTTGAGCAATGGGTGCAATGATGACAGGGGAATGTATGGCTTACCTGTGGGTGCCTCTGAAGAGAGTGAGCTGCACCTTGTCATGGATGCAAATGTTTCCAAGCCCATTCAATGCCTTTTACCTTTTTATCTTATTTCTTTTTTTTTCAAGAGACTAGTTAGGAGACACTTCCCTGGTGTGGTGATCAGTGGTGACAATGTTACCCACAAGCATTTCACATAGATGAGAAAGCTGGCTCGTGATGAGACCCCCTTGGCTATGCCACCAAGAGCCACTACCTTGGCGTGGTGACTAGCTGAATGGTAGTTTCATACCGCTACATGCCCATGGACCTAATAGGCTGGCTCGTGATGAGACCCCCTATCCTCCAACTAGGTCTTGATTTTATTATTTTATGGGTCCCTCCATTTCTTGCTGAGAACCCTTTTATTGCTTTCTCAGGGATCCCTGGGCGAAGCATCTGAAGGTTTTGTTCTTTTGGCTCTTATCTTTTGCTAGCTACTTTTACCCCCTGGGCCTTTAGCCCCTTCTTCCCACAAGGCAAGGGACAACCCTTAGCTAGCTTGGCTAACCCAATGCCCTAACCAATGCAGGGGATGGATGAGAGGGAAAAAGGTGAAAACTGATAAGTCTGGTGGGAACGGACAATGACCTTTCATGAACCCACCCAGTGGCAACTCAAATCCTAAGGGAACCAACTTGCTAGGGCATCCTGTCATTCCCCCTAGGTGTGGACAAGTGGAAAGGCATAAAGTCCAAGCATATTTCATGAAGCAAAAAGAATTAAATGCACATATTCAAATGTTTTGAGAATCAGAGTGACACATACCATGATACCCGAACTCATTACCTCATGGAGCAAGACCCATTGCTGCTGAAGGACCAGGCCGATGGGATGGACGCTGCTGTTGCTGACAAGGTGGAGGCGCT
Source organism: Picea mariana (assembly GCA_032191745.1). NCBI lineage: Eukaryota > Viridiplantae > Streptophyta > Pinopsida > Pinales > Pinaceae > Picea > Picea mariana. Next base: position 12,971 of record JASDQU010103136.1, read on the forward strand.
GAAGAAGAAAGATGGGCCCTCCAGGGCCAGGTTCAAGTCAATATGGTTCTCGGTACTCCATGTCTAAGACCTGTGGGCCTCGAGACATAATCTCCTTAGTTATCCCTAGGCTAGGGGATAACAGACCATATCCTAGAGTTATTTTTGGGAAGCTTGGAAAGCAAACATAATGCCCAAAAAATTGAATCCTTAAGCCAACTGGATCCAAGACCATCCTCAACTCAATAAACATTATGTGGTGTCATCGATACTTTGTCCAAAACATCGTGTTTTGATTTCATTGAATTTTGGAATATGAAGATGTATAAAAAATATCTATTCTCCATAAATTCATTTTCCTTTAGAATGGCAAGAAACTAGTTGTTTGTACGGTGACCATTCACAAGCTACCCCATATTAGGTTTATGTTGAAATTAGTTTAGAAATTCACCATATTATACCTAGATTTCAGCCTCCAATTAAGTCATAACAACAAGCATTAAAAACCTTTACTAGCTGCACTTAATGAGCAGAAACACTAATTAATATAGTTCTGAAACTAAATTTGCAATGGAAATACATTCTAACAGTGGACAAAATATCCATAAAGCACCATGAAAAATTCTGGGTAAAACCCCAAGAAGAATAACACAGAAAATGTGACAAATTGAGGAGAAAGTTTCTTATTCAGCTTTAGGAAAATTTCTGAGTTACAACAACAACTTTAAATCAACATTTATCATCTGTACTTTCACTCTCACTGAACAAAAACAACATATAAATCCATAGTAACATAGTCTGAAATCAAAAACTGATTTCCGGTACAATCTGTACGGACTGTACAACCACCAATATCAGAAATATGCCTCGGTTTTCATTCCCAGAAAAGGTACAGATCTGTACCTTGCTGTACGAATTTGTTATCAGCAGAGAAACTCCTAGAAAATCGTGCCAATACACAACAGAATTTTCTGAGTTGGCTCGTGCTGCAAAGCAAACAAAAGATGTTGTACAACCTCCTCCAATCCGTACTATACGGCCTCCACTGAAGCTGATGCAGTCTAGGAATGCGTGCCTCCTCCTGGCTACAGAAACACTTTCCCTCCAAGCTAAGAAACCTCCTTGGGATGCGTGCCCCTTCAATCTCCCTCAAGCTCTCCTCAACAAGTGCGCCCTCATCTCCTAATGAGCTGCCTTTTATCAATTTCGAATTGTAACTCCTCTAACCCTTGTCTCCCTCAAGTGACTCTTCACTTATCCTTGAGATCAACGACCACGATTTAATCATTTGTTGAGGTCACTTAAGTCAATAAAGTGACCCATAACATCATAAAGTCACTTTTACATTTCGAAATTAAAAGACTCAACTTTATAAAATCACTTTATAAAGTCACTTTATAATTATAAAGTCACTAGGAGATAATTTGCTTGGTCACTTCCGCATGCTGAGCGCTGCCAATGCAGAAGTACCTCCAAGCTACCAAATCTCAACACTCCCTCTTAGCGAGAGATGTACTTCAGGTATCACCACCAGAATCTATCTCCATCTCATCAACTGCCATAGCTGCTCCCTCTGTACTAGAAGTCTCTGCTCCCTCTGAACATGAAGCCACTATTCCCACTATACTGGAAGCCTCTGCTGCTACCTTCGTTGTACCACGAACTGAAGACATGCTCCTAGGAGACTGCACACTCTCCTGAGCATCCAACTGTGTCGACTCATGCCTGTTGAGTCCCTTGAGAGTCCCGAAAGAAGACTGAATGCCATGTATCAACTCTCCCTCCCGTGCTACCTGCCAACTCTCCGACACAGAATCTGAGTCCAAAAATCCACTGGACCCCAACACAGGTCTACCCAACAACCTGTACAAGCCCTCATACTTGACACCAAGCATCACAGCTGTGTCAGCAGTTGCTCCCATGGGATATAAAAACACATGTCCATCGTGGAAAACAACTCCAAATCCACTCTCATCCAAAGCTGACACTGAGAGCAAATTAACCGTCAACTTTGGAATATATAACACCTCTCCAACCTCTAGTTGGAATCTCACCCTTCCAACCCCCTTTATTGCAAGTTGTGGGCCGGCTCCACATTTCACTCTACATCTGAGTCTATCTCTGTAAGATCGAGGAAAACTGACCTCAACCCGGTCATGTGCCGAGAGGCACCATTGTCCAAAAACCACGACTCAATGTCCTCAAACACTAGGCATCCACTGCCCACGAGACCAGCCATGAGAGAGAACTTCTTCTCAAATTTCTCAGCAAAATCTGCAACCTGAGCTGATGATGCCACCTCTGGTTCCGATTTCTTCTTCTTCTTGGTCGGACATTAACTAGCATAGTGGCCATTCTTGTGACATGCAAAGCATTTCACTTTGCTCATGTCCTTCTTCTTCTCATTTCCCTTTGCCACAAGAGAAATGTTCTTGTCGTTTGCACCATCCAATACCTTTTCCTGAGACCCCTCTCGGATCTCCTCCTGCGTAAAATCATCCCACAATCTGCTCCAATCAGGGAGCTTCTCTCTCCCCACCACACACTTGAGGAAAACCTCCCATTCCTTGGTGAAGCCTTTGAGGGCTATCCACACCAACTCTGAGTCAAGAATGACTTCCCCAACAACTGCCAACTCGTCCTTCACCTGAGCAACCCGGGTGAGGTAGGTGGCCACACTCTCTCCTTTGACCATCCTAGCTCCATGGAGCTTGTCCCGGAGAGCCATTTTCCGGTTCTCGTTTTTAGCCTCATACAGGCCTTTCAGTGCAACCCACATTCCATTGGCTGTCTTTTTCTTAGCCAGGTGTGGAATAAGGTGGTCTTTGACCCCGTCCAAGATGATTCTCTGAGTCTTGGCTTCATTCACCTCATGAACATCAAGAGCTGTGGGATCTGTAGGTACAGCTACAACGGTGTTCGCAGACGACCACAATTTGTTCTCCTTGAGAACACTGCTGATTCTAACCTTCCACTGCAGGTAGTTGGAGATCCCCTCCAATCTATCTTCAAACTTGATGCTAGAAGTCATCTTTGTCCTCCTGACAAAGAACCTTTTTCTGCCTTCTTCAAGCAAATGTACTAGCAAATCACTTGTTGTCCCAGGTGCCAAAATTCTACCCACTGAACTTCAGAGCACCTGCTCTGATACCATGTTGAAATTAGTTCAGAAATTCACCATATTATACCCAGATTTCAGCCTCCAATTAAGTCATAACAAGCAGCATTAAAAACCTTTACTAGCTGCACTTAATGAGCAGAAACACTAATTAATATAGTTCTGAAACTAAATCTGCTGCGGAAATACATTCTAACAGTGGACAAAATATCCATAAAGCACCATGAAAAATTCTGGGTAAAACTCCAAGAAGAATAACACAGAAAATGTGACAAATTGAGGAGAAAGTTTCTTATTTAGCTTTAGGTAAATTTCTGAGTTACAACAACAACTTTAAATCAGCATTTATCATCTGTACTTTCACTCTCACTGAACAAAAACAGCGTATAAATCCATAGTAACACAGTCTGAAATCAAAAACTGATTTCCGGTACAATCTGTACGGACTGTACAACCACCAATATCAGAAATATGCCTCGGTTTTTGTGCCCAGAAAAAGGTACAGATCTGTACCTTGCTTTACGGATTTGTTATCAGCAGAGAAACTCCTAGAAAATCGTGCCAATTCACAGCAGAATTTTCTGAGTTGGCTGGAGGTGTAAAGCAAACAAAAGATGTTGTACGACCTCCTCCAATACGTACTGTACGACCTCCACTGAAGCTGATGCAGTCTAGGAATGCCTGCCAATCCTCCTAGGGATGCGTGCCAATCCTTCTAGGGATGTGTGCCTCCTCTTGGCTGCTGAAACCCTTTCTCTCCAAGCTAAGAAACCTTCTTGGGATGCGTGCCCCTTCAATCTCCCTCAAGCTCTCCTCAACAAGTGCACCCTCATCTCCTAATGAGCTGCCTTTTATCAATTTCGAATTGTAAATCCTCTAACCCTTGATCTCCCTCAAGTGACTCTTCACTTACCCTTGAGATCAACGGTCACGATTTAATCATTCATTGAGGTCACTTAAGTTAATAAAGTGACCCATAACATCATAAACTCACTTTTACATTTCGAAATTAAAATACTCAACTTTATAAAATCACTTTATAATTATAAAGTCACTAGGAGATAATTTGCTTGGTCACTTCCGCATGCTGAGCGTTGCCAATGCAGAAGTACCTCCAAGCTACCAAATCTCAACAGTTTAGGAAGGGGGGAACCTTTAATAAGGCCTTGGCCAACTCTTTGAGCAATTAGATAATGAAGTATCTTGACTATCATTAGAAGTAAGGTTGGTGCAAGTGGATAGCCTTGCCTGATTGACCTAAACCAACCCAAATCTTGAAGTTTGCACCTATTGATGGAAAGACAATTTGAAGCATTCGTGACCAAGGTCTCAACAACTCTAATGAATTATTGACCAAACCATTGATCTTTTAGCATTGCTAGGATAAAAATTTGTTTAAAATTAGCGTAAGCTTTCTCAAAATCAATTTTAATGTAAGGTAACCAACAAATACTAGAAATAACCCTTTTCATTCTTTATTTTTACTAGAAAATAAGATAAATCACTGGCAACACAAAATGACAAACCTAAAACAAGACAATGAACTGAAACCTAACAAAAATTAGAACTTCATAGATTGTAATAACTCTCTCCAATAGTGCATACGACAAAAGGGGGACTTTCCTGATACTAGTGGAAACTAATCTCAAGCTTGAAATTCTTCAAGGAAATTATGGATGTTGCACTTGGCCAAATCAATGTTGTTGAGATCAGGGGCGAAGCATCCCGAGAGCATTCTCTCTCTCTCTCTCTCTCTATATATATATATATATATATATATATATATATATAATATTTTGATGCATATATATTCAAAGAAAGCATGTGGAATGACAAATTAGTTGTAGAAAATATGAACATAGATATTTGTATTACTTGCAGACGAATATTGTATTTTTAAGAGCTAGAAATGTAATCCATAATATATTGATCATTAAAGCATCAACCATTTAGTACACAGATAATTTCAACCATTTAACCGTTATAACATTTGTCATCAACATCTAACTGTAATAGATACCATCAACCATGAAATGAAACACAACATCATGACCAAAGAGTTGTAATATGTAGTCATCTGGCATATAATGTTCACAAATAATTCCAAGTTCTAAAATAGAAAAGACAAATAATTCTACTATTTACAAATATTTCCTCTTGCCACGAGCAACTTTTCATTTTTTTCTGTGATCTAACAACATGAGTAGTAGGAATTGGTTGTGGAATATGGGGACAAGCACCAGCATGAGCTACACGATGCTCACACAACAGTGGAAGTTGTGAAGCTATAGTTGCTACATTAGAAATCTTGTTAGTGTTGACAATGATAGGGGATGGGGTGGCATCTCAACGTGATTAACAATATAGTCCCACCACGATCAACAAAAAGTTCATTCTCCAAGCGCTTTAAAGTATGGTTCCATCCTCCAAATTATCCTCCTCTGGATTGTTATCCCAAGTCTTATATGTTCTATCATTCTTTGCCACCTCACAATAATGGGACAAAAACTTCAAGTTGTAGTGCACATAAACCAAACTTTATGCTTGGTCTACATTTAGGTTGTTTTTCTTCACATTGTGAATGAAGTTGTAGGGTGTTCCAACACCTATCTACAAAAGAAGTGTTCACAACCTGTGAAAGCATCCTCATTGCCAATTTATGCAGATGTGTGGTAGAACCTCCATACATGTTCTACCATTCTATATTATTCATTGTATCTTGATCTTTAATTGCATGAATAGAACTGAAGAATCCATGATCATTGATGTACCTGCTCAATTCGCTTTGTACTTCATCACACTCAACCACATCACAGATCGATTTATCTAATGCAGTCATGTATCCATTTTGAACCTCTAGATCTGTTGTCGTCCTTATACACACCTACTAACGTGGAGAAGTCTCCAACCCACTTGGTGTGTCCTTAGAGGCACAAGCCTAAGTCCAAACCCACTGTCACCTCGATTTGGACTTCTTTCGTCTAGGCTCACTCCTAGGGAAGCCAAGGGAAGTAGACCCTGCTTAACTATGTTAAGGTTGATTAGATGATCTAGGAGTTAATTTTAGTTCTTAGGCTAGGGAGACCCAACCCACATGACAAGCATTCAATGCAATGCAAACTTTCGATGACAAGCATACCCTTTACCCACTAAACAATCTTAAGACTAGTGCCTAAAGATATACAAATGGAGTCAATGAGAGATACAACAAATTACAATTATACCAAAGTAAATGTTGCTATGAGATATCCACAATAAATAAAAGAAATTAGTTTACACTTTAAACCAATTATGAATATTATCTACAAATTGGAAAACCACATGAAAAATATAATGTACTATGAAATGAACAACCTAATGATTATACAATTATGAATTAGATAGTGATGTATCTACACAATGGATTAGATAACTAAATGAATATTAGCTTTATACAAATATCTCCAAATGAATAAAGAATACTTATAACAAAATAGAGGTGCTTTAGTATATGTAAACATCCACAATGAGAGAAAGTGACTTAAAACACAAAATAGCTTGGAAATTAGAATCACATGAAAAGTAAATTGCTTGAAATGTAAAATTGCACAACTTGAAGAAATTGAGATTGCTTTGAAAACTTGAAGTGCAATGTTGTGAAAGTTGTGTTGATTAATTTTAATAAGTTTAAGTCTCTCTTTGATTAGGGGGATTTAAAAATGTGTAAGATACAAGCCTAGACTATGTGACTACTTCACACTGTTATCCTCTCTACCAAAAGGAAGTGCTGGGTGCTCAATAAGAAGGACAACAAGGTCCTTCCCTAGCTCCACAGGTCAAATCCGAAGTGCTTGGGCGCTCAAGCAAGGAGGACACATAGTGCCATGAAGCTGTCCCCGACTTACACCCCTTCTAGCCTCCCAAGTCACGCTTTTTGGTGGTGGAAACAAAACAATGGAATGCCTAATTACTAAACTCCCAACCTTTGCCCTTTCTTGTCACCCAGGATCCACAAAGTGGCAAGGGGAGAGAATACGGGGCAGTGATGRAGCACATGTATGATTACTTTTGCAATAATTTAAAAATATACGAGCCTTCCGTTATTGCAAGGATGGCTTATGCCAATCTCCTTGCAAGGTGGGGAAAATGTAAATAATTCAAAATGCTTTAAACTTGCTTAGAAAATTGAAGAGCAACCCCACACAATGGCACAAGTGGAGGACTAGCCTACCGTTTTGGCCAAGGTGGGTATGATAAAAGCAAATAAAAGACTTGGAAACGAAATTGCAACCACACAACAATGGCGCAAGTGGAGGACTAGCCTACCATTTTGGCCAAGGTGGGTGTAAAAGGAAATGCAAGAAAATAAATCTAATTCTAGCCTTCACGATTTTACAAGGATGGCTTAGGCCAATCTCTTTGCAAGGTGTGGGCGATATTTTCTAACTTATTACAATATCAGATTTTTATATGCACTTGTGAGAAGGCAAACCCAAGAGACTCTCTCGAGTTGCTTACAAAGTTTTTAGAAGAAGAGAGATGGAAGGGGATTTGATGTCCCAACTTTAGGATGCCTTTCAAGTGCTTTGGGGGCCCAAAACAAGTAGCATCTCCCCTTATCTTGGTGATGACCTGCAAAAATCAGCAAACTATGTTTGCTAGGAAATGCTACAAAACACCAAAAAATTGTTAACTTATGTTAGGACAATGAAACATAAATGTAAATGTAAAAATCTGAATATGAAAGTGAAACTTTTATTGTCTATTCTAGATCATAACAATGCTTATAAATAAGAGAAAGAAAGGAAACAATACTAGACAAATAATGGAAACTTTGGATGATTGAATGAGTGAGTTTTCCACTCTAAAAATCACTCCTCCAATTCTCTAGTGATCTACAAACAAGTATGCCTTTGCTACACAAGAAAACAAGGAGGTGAGAGCATCCAAAAAGCTTGCAAAATACTTTCCAAACTTTAAAAGAAATTGCCACAAAACCAATAGCAATACTACTACTAATTATACCCAAGCAAAATACTTTGCCCGAGTCTCCAAGCAAAACTAGTGAAAGCAAAAATGCAAGAAATGAAAAGTAGTTATATCACCTCACAAGAACACAATGAAAGGCACTAAGAAGACTCCCAATGCACACCATAGATCCTCCAAAACTTCCTTTATTATCAACAAAATGTTGCTACAAATACTTTTAGCAAGATTTACAATGAGAGAGCATGAGAGAGAGAGAAGGAAAAGATTGGAGAAATTTTGGCATAATAGACTTGCTATGAGAATAGATCAAGAAATGAGAAGGAGAGGCTTTCTTTTATAGGTGAGGAAGAGGAGAGACCCCACTTGGATGTGCTCCAAGTGTCATCCATCCATGGGGAGAGGGTCTCTTCAAGGGGGACGCACTTTTAGGGTTAGTGAGTGAATTGAGGGATGAGAGATGAGGGGTGAGTGGGGAAAGGAGAAAACACCTTTCCCACTCATCAAAAGTAAAGTTAGGGTCAATGGGGGGTAAACCCAAAGTTTTGAGAGCCCTTTTGCTATATTTTAAATTTCCCATGAGTTCATGAGCAAGGGGGGCGCCCCTCTTCTTAGGAAATGGTCATCTTGGGTTGTTGGCTTAGCAAGGGGGTGTTTTCTAAGTGGAAAATCACTTTCCCAACTTAGGAAGGACATTACGAATTCTTTTCCCACTCTCTCTCATGACTTTAGTGACTCTTACAAAATTTGGCTATTTTAATTAAGCCAATTACATGCTGATTTTTGACTGACTTGGACTCCTCATGGACAATGGCCTAGCAAAACTTGTCCAAATGAGCCGAGACTTGGTCCAAGGGTGTAGGGGTTCATAAACCATTTGTTTTGAGTACTCATACCCCTATACAAAATCCCCAAGGACCACTTTTTTACATTTTACATAAAAAATAATTAAAAATCCCAAGTTTGCGAGAATTTTAATTATTTAAAAAATCCTATCAAAACTTAACGGAATTCTGCAAGACTCTAGGAGATGTCTAAAATGGTCATTTACAACCAATCTAGACTTTAGTTACTCCTTGGGCTTGATCATTAGAACGCCTTTCACCACTTTGGAGAATTATTGAGAGTGAAAAACTCAAGGATAATTAAAATTGCAGTTAAGCAAGGTTAATTACCTGAGGAAAGAAAACACTCGATGAAAGGACTTCCCTAATGATAAAGTCCTAGGCAACTAGAAAAAAATTGACTCATGCTAGCATATTACAATATTATCCCATGTAGGGGAGTGGGAATTTCAGTTCATAGAAAAGTGTGCCGGGGGAAAAATTTGCCCTGTTGAGAAAAAATATTCAAAATGGTTGTACCACCAGGTACATATCTTCATGGAACATGTAGTTGACCTCTAGTCGAAATAGGTGGTCAACAGGATCCACGTATGGTCTTCTCTTAACCACACTTCCAATTGTTGGTTAGGCCAACCACGATGCAAAATAATATTTTGGTGTAAGGAAAATATGCTAAGGCACGAGTGGAACGTTTAGATTACCTCACTATTTGACCACCTATTTACAAATATGATCATAGAAGATCGCATCTCTAGGCTTGACAATGTCTTTGATCTAGCCTAGCATGCCGCCCATCTACTCATAGACCTCCCCAATGAATAGCTGATCTGAATATGCATACTTAATCATATTATAAATGGGCTTGGTGAATTACAGAACATACCTAACCTATGACCAAAACTGACCATCAAGAATGACTTCCTTCACCTCTTGAGATCCTCTATGTTAAATGTAGTTACATACCTCAAACCCTGTCATGAATCACTCACCACCATACCAGCCAATGCCTCTCTTACTTTCAAAAGGTGCGTGAAGGTGAGTTAATAGCTAGCAAATCTGGTCTTCACAAGCTTAAGTAGCTCCAACTGCTAGTGATTGTTTAAAATGAAATGGGCAATGTTATCCCCGATATCTAGGGATAACTAGGAGATCATGTCTCGAGGCCCACAGGTCCTAGACATGGAGTGTTGAGAACAGGATTGACCCTGGAGGGCCCATCTTTCTTCTTTTTCGTCGGATTTGTCCTGTCAGCAGTAGCAGCTTCCATCACCACCGGCCTGGGCCTGCATCAGAGAGGACTCTTGCTCCATGAGGTAATTGGTCCAAGGTATCATGGTATGTGTCATATTTGATCGTTATAACCTTCTTATATATGCATTAGGTTCCTTTCATTTCTGATGACTGCTTGGATCTTACACTAATCCACTTGACCATTGTTGGGGTGACTGATGGGGGTGACTTAGCAAGTTGATATTCATAGGTTTTGGTTAGCCACCGAGGGGGATTTGCAGATCCATCGTCCGCTCCCACCATTTTTATCATTTTACATCTTATACCCCGCTCATCCATCCCACTCCCCTAGTCCGACCATTAGGATGACCTTTGAGGGTTACACTTTATCTTGTGGGAAGAAGGGGCTAAAGGCCCAGGGGGTAAAAGCAGCTGGTAAAAGATAAAAGCCATAGGAAATAAA
>JASDQU010103136.1:43409-63490 GCA_032191745.1 Picea mariana
CCGGTAGTGATGGAGGCTGGTACTGCTGACAGGACAAAGCTGGCTGAGAAGAAGAAGATGGGTCCTCCAGGACCATGCTCAGGTCGCTCCTGCTCTCGGTACTCCATGTCTAGGACCATGTGGGCCTCGAGACATGATCTCCTAGTTATCCCTAGATATCGGGGATAACAAGACTTAATTGCCTCACAAAGGCTGAGAATGAAACTGTCTGAGAATTCCATGATAAATTTGAGAGGATGGTACAACAGATCTCGGTGAGCCATCATCCTTCAAGTAGTATCCTTACCTTTCTCTACACTAAGGCATTCTCTGGACAATCAAAAATTTTCCTCGATATAATGAAGCGAAGGACAATCCAAGAAGCTTTCGACATAGCCACAGAAGTAGAAGCCAAAATCCCCTCATCTAAAGAAGAACAATCCGTTGTTCTAGAAGTCAAGATTGATGAAGCAGTCCAAGCTCCTGCTCCCCATGCACAAAAAGAAGAGAATGAGGTTAGTCACTTTCCTTTCCAGGTTTTTTATGATGCCTTGTTCTATGATTCAGAAGATGAGGTAGAAAGGGAATCTTGGTACGAGCTAAAGGACAAGGCATTGGTAATAGCTCCTCTGTTTGACAAAGTCATCCAAATATTTGAAGCTCCTGCACAGGAAGAAGTAAGTACAGTGAGTTGTTTCCCTTTTCAAGATTTTGATGATGCATTATTTTATGATTCAGGGAGCAAAGTACTTAAGGAGCCCTTGGTTGCCCTAACCCCTTCATGTTATGATGAAGAAAACAACTTGGTTAATAATATTGACGAGTTCATACATGTTGGGAGACGTAAGTGGGATATAGTTGGTTATGATATGGATCCTACTTACAACATTGAGAATCATTTCCAAGTATTGCCTTTACAGTTATCCCAACAGGTACTCCTAATCTTGACATTGGGCAACAAGGAGATGATATGATTACAAATACTTTCCAAACACCCAGGGATGACCTAGTTCTTTATTCTCCTGATGATTTTCGGTCATACCTTGAGGATTTTGATGAGTACTCCTTTGAGCATTCGGATTTATCCTATGAAGAAAATTTTCAACCATTGTTGTGCTCGGATCTTAAGAAGAGAAAGGACGTTGCTTGTCTGAAGCAGGATACTTGTGATAAGATTTTCCACCCCCCTTTGATTACTTTACCTCACTATGTCACTAAGGGAATGGTTTGGAAGCATGTCCCTTGTCCCAAGTCTTTTGTAGGACAAAGCCTCCTTTTGGATTTTAGGGGAAGGTTGAGTACCTTCAAAAGAGGCTTATTATAACAGTTTTCCAGCTTCCCCTTAAGAAATTGTCGATCACCCTTTAGGTTCTTGCTAGTCCCTTCCCAGGCCTCAGATCCTGAAGACATCTGAGGTAGCCAGCCTTCAAACTCTTTGAGTCGGTCTTTTGAACCTTTGACTTTTCACGATCCCTTTCTGAGATAGATTGAGCACTTTCCTAAGAGTATGACTTGGCACCATATTTTCCCTCCCACCCGCCTCCATGAGCTAGACCTTATGATTTCCAATGATACAATACATTTTCTAACTCATGTTATTTTTGTGCTTAACTTATCACTGCTTTGGTTTATGATGAAGCACAGAGACAGGTATTGTGAGACATTGTTGGGATGGTTTCACTGGCTATTTAACTACACCTAACATTCAACCAACAGGTAAGTAGAGGTAAGTAGGTGGGCAATTGCATTCATTGTATATACCATCTGCATTTCATATTAGAGTAGTTGTATTTCCATTTGTATATATGCTTGCTTACTTTCATTTTTTGTACCATATAAGAGCCAGGGGTGATATCACCACCCCAAATGCCTACTAATGACTTTTGTTGAGATCAAGCAGGTCACAGGTCATGCCAGAGATGTTGAGGTTCTCATGCGCTCTACAGTGAGCACATGTCCACGAGTTGGAGCCAGATGTTATCCCCTAGCCTAGGGATAACTAAGGATATTATGTCTCGAGGCCCACGGGTCTTAGACATGGAGTACCGAGAGCCATATTGACTTGAGCCTGGCCCTGGAGGACCCATCTTTCTTCTTCAACGCCTCCACCTTGTCAGTAGCAGCAGCATCCATCCCATCGGCCTAGTCCTTCAGCAGCAGTGGGTTTGCTCCATGAGGTAATGAGTCCGGGTATCATGGTATGTGTCACTCTGATTCTCAAAACATTTGAAAATGTGCATTTAATTCTTTTTGCTTCATGACATATGCTTGGACTTTATGCCTTTCCACTTGTCCACACCTGCGGGGAATGACAGGATGCCCTAGAAAGTTGGTTCCCTTAGGATTTGAGTTGCCACTGGGTGGGTTCATGAAAGGTCATCGTCCATTCCCACCAGACTTATCACTTTTCAACTCTTTCCCTCTCATTCATCCCCTGCATGGTTTGGACATTAGGTTGGCCAAGCTAGCTAAGGGTTGTACCTTGCCTTGTGGGAAGAAGGGGCTAAAGGCCCAGGGGGTAAAAGTAGCTAGCAAAAGATAAGAGCCAAAAGAACAAAACCTTCAGATGTTTCGCCCAGGGATCCCCGAGAAAGCAATAAAAGGGTTCTCAACAAGAAATGGAGGGACCCATAAAATAATAAAATCAAGACCTAGTTGGAGGATAGGGGGTCTCATCACGAGCCAGCCTATTAGGCCCATGGGCATGTAGCGGTATGACACTACCATTTAGCTGGTCACCACGCCAGGGTAGTGGCTCTTGGTGGCATAGCCAAGAGAAAGGGGGTTTCATCACGAGCCAGCCTTCTCATCTCCGTGAAATGCTTGTGGGTAACATTGTCACCACTGGTCACCACGCCAGGGCAATGTCCCCTAACTAGTCTCTTGAAAGAAAAAGCAATAAGATAAAAAGGTAAAAGGCATTGAATGGGCTTGGAAACATTTGCATCCATTACAAGGTGCAGCTCACCCTCTTCAAAGGCACCCACAGGTAAGCCATACATTCCCCTGTCATCACTGCACCCATTGCTCAAACATCCCTACACCACCTCATCCACTTACATGGCCTGGATTTGTCTTCACCTGGAAACATCCCATGTCCAATGAGAATTAGCCCAGTAGGACCTCTTGACACCCTCTCCAAACCTGGCTTGTAGAATAGCATAACGTCTTTGAGCACTTGTCTGGGAAAGGGGGGGTTTATGCACATGTTTAGATAACTTGATTATCAGACGTGATTGACATTGCTATGATCCCTGTGATTTATGAGCCCATGGAGGGCGTACTTGTTGTTGTTGCAGGGCCACACCCGACGGATAGGTACACATGGGGAGATAATTAGTTCAGACCTCCATACGGCTAAAATCCCACCAGATGGATGTTGAGACCCCATCCAGGGGCTGACACATGTCAGAGGCTTACACCGGAGAGTGATCTGAATGGAATGTATTAGTTTTGCTGTGCTAAGTATCCAATAGTAAATAAATTGTGTGCATAAGGTTCTCTGAAGTTTGCAGGTGAAACAAATGGTTTAATCTTAGTTTAAACAGATTTCTATGTGAGGTTAAAGCATGTAAATTACTTGTAGAACACTGTACAGAAGTAAATAACAGAGAAATAAACATCACATGTATCAATACTCAACAAATTTGATGAAGCAGTTCACCCCTCCTGGGCTACATCTGTTGGTCCAGCTCCCAATGGCATGTCCCTCATATCTTATTGCAAAAAAAAAGGTAAGTACATGTGAATAAAAGCCTCAAATGGTTGTGCTCTCTGTAAAAACAGCTTCAGAATGCTTGAATTAGTCAAGAATGACTATTCATTTGCAGAAAACAGAAAATGGATGCCCAAAAAAAACTGAAAACACCCTCGTGGCCCTGGTGGCTCCTTCACCTCTCCTGAAGCAAAACCTGCACAAGATGACCTCTGATGGCTCTGAAAACCCTGCCAATGTGTTCCCAATGTCCAGAATACCCAAAAACGCCTATTCTTTTTCCAAAATTAGTCGAATATCCAAGGAGTTATGGCCAAAAAAAAAAACTGCCCAATGTCCCCTAGGAAAACTCCTCCAAAACTGGAGGAACTCCCGTTAAGTCCGACAAAATAGCAACCGCCACCGAAAATAGCGGTTCCACCAACATCTCCACCAGCTAAACCGCCAGAACTGGCAGTTACAATAACTGTGGGTTGTTCTCCGCATGTGAACTCCGCGCAACTGACGCCGGAGGTTAAGGTTTGGAGGTCGTCGGTTAGCTTAAGGTTACGGTTCCGAGCACGTGGTCTCATGAAGTGGGGACTGGCCCCCTTTGGCCGTCGACGAAACCCATTTGCAAGCTTAAGTAGTGTTGGCACCCTTAGGGGTTAAGAAACAACCCGTGGGCGTAGCGGTCGAGCGCTGCGTTGTCAAGCGGGAGGTCCTGTGTTCGAACCCCAACTCTCAACTAATATTTTACAATGTCATTTGTCCTCTGGCCTAGGGCCACATGGCAGCCTTCGAGCTGGCCACGTGGTGCCCGATGATTGGCCTAGAAACCATATAATAAAAGAAAATATTATTTTTAAAATATATATTTTTTTTTAATTTTTGAGAAAGTCAAAATGGGTCAAAGGTCATTTTTTTTTAGGAGTTTACTGGGCCCTTCAAACCTTCATAACTTCTGCATACGACCTTCGTTTTGCGAACCATTCGCAGCGACGAGACCTTTCCGGTTGCTCAAGTTGCAAACACTTTTGAGCACTTTCATTTTGAGCATTTTTGAGCAAGGACATGATCTCCTAATCACACCTCCCCATTGGGAAGCTTTTGGACCCCAAAAGCCTTCAATTACCTGTTCAGAAGATGAGGGTACAGCTCCCTCACCTTTTCCACTTCCATCCATCTTGCCTTACTTGGTTTGCTGCCCTTGAGCCCAATCCAAAGATAATCGACACTTCCTCTTTTAGAAGTGTGTGTCCTCCTGTCAAGGATGGCATCCTCCTTGAGCTCGTCCAGAAATTCTGGCGAGAAATCTTCTATTGATGGCAGCTAAATATCACTCCCTTGATCATCAATCAATGGAGGCTCATACAACCGTAAATTCTCCACATTGACAACGGAATGCATTTGCATATATGAAGGCAAGTCAAGTTGAAATGCATTATTACCAACTTGTTTAATAATCTTGACTGGACCATAACGAATAGGCTTCAGCTTTTTACCTTCTCCTTGCAGCCTTTCTTTGCTTATATGCAACCATACCTCATCACCTTCTTGAAACTTGTGATCCACTCTATGTTTGTCATGCCTCTCCTTATACTTGCTTTGACTCTTCTCAAGTTGTTCTTGAACTTGCTGATGGATAAGTTGAATTCGCTCAATGAACATGCGAGCTTTGTCAATGTCACTATGCCCATCGATGGCAACATCCTTCTCAAGAATGAAATCTAGAGGTGACTTTGGCAAATACCCAAAGCAGGCTTCAAAAGGTGAAGTATTTGTAGAAGAGTGCTTGGCTCGGATGTAAGCATGTCGAATGTAATGCAGATGCTCATCCCACAACTTAGGATGCTTGCTGCAATAACCTCTCAAAAGATGCACAATGGTTCTATTCACTACCTCAGTTTGGCCATCTATTTGCGGATGAAAAGCAGTACTCTTTTTCAACTTGGTGTCCATCATCTTCCATAGATTGGACCAAAAATTCCCAACAAATCTGGAATCCTTGTCACTAACAATAGAAGTAGGCAAACCATAATGAACCCATACATGTTGAAAATATAATTCAGCAGTTTGTTCAGCAGTAATAGATTTCTTACATGGCATAAGAATACACATCTTGTTGAATCTATCAACTACTACATAAAGGTAATCATGTTGCTTTCTAGACATAGGTAAACCTCCAACAAAGTCCATAAAAACACTTTCCCATGGCCTTGATGGTACCGGTAATGGCGTGTACAACCCAAGCTTCCTATTGATAGGCTTGCTTGTAGCACATAATGAACAACCTTGTAATACACATCTTGTTGAATCTATCAACTACTACATAAAGGTAATCATGTTGCTTTCTAGACATAGGTAAACCTCCAACAAAGTCCATAGAAACACTTTCCCATGGCCTTGATGGTACCGGTAATGGCGTGTACAACCCAAGTTTCCTATTGCTAGGCTTGCTTGTAGCACATAATGAACAACCTCTAATGAAACGTGAAACACTATCTACCATGTGAGGCCAATAACAATACCTCTGTAAATGTGCTACTGTTTTGCTTACCCCGAAATGTCCAGCAACAAGAGAAGAATGAGCTTCTCTCATGACACTAAGTCTCTCTCCTTGTGGTACACCGAAGAGAGAGGAGGACGTTCCACCAGAGACAACGTGGCAGGCCTGAACCCAGGGGGGTCTTGCCCTCCCACTATGATGTTGGCCTTGGAAGGCCCATGACGTCACCTCTGTGACCCTTGACGTCACCCAACGTTTGATGGACACTTTGGAGGCAGTTGTGTGTCAAGTGGCACGTGTGGCTTGATCCAGAGGCCTTGGGAGGCCTAACATTTTGCTCATGGAGGCCAACATTTCACCAAAGAGGCCTAATGTCACCCTAAAGGGGCATGACGTCACCTTTTCTACTTGATTTAGTGTTTAATTTGTCAATTTTATGTAAAAACTGGATATTACATGTAAACTGGCCATGTTGGCTTTTTTGACCTAATTCTGGTCATTGTAATTGTATAAATAAGGGATTTTCCCTTGTATTATTGGATCATCTTTCACTCACACTTAAGTGAGGTCAGAAATTTGCGCCCTAATTAGGGTTACTTGGCTGAAATTTGGTGCGCACTTCTTGAAGGAGGCTTATTTTGGACTATTTTGGCATTTTTCTTGGTGGAAGTGTTCAACTAGGCTATTTGCTAGATGATTCTTGGTGAAGGTAAGTAAATTTTCTGCAATTCTTCTTCATTGAATGGTTATAGTTATATTTATCTTGCATTTATACTAAGATTATGAAATTGCTAGCTTAAAACCCTAGGAAGCTAAAGCACTTGTTATTGTCCTTGCCTTAATAACTTTCACCTACTAGATTATGCTAGAAAACCGATTTTCTTGAAGCTTTTTGCTAAGGGCCTTGCCATTGCAACACCCTAGCACATTTTGTTTCATCTAAGCCGTCATCTATTTCATCCTTGAGCTAAAGAAGGAGGAAAACTACTAGGGCCTAGGTTTACATACTTCCTAGTAGCCATTTTCCCCCTAGGGTTTGGTGAATGACGCCTTGGGCTACCAACACTTCAATTATTGACCCCTCTTGTCTCTAGTTCTCTTATTATCATTCGTTCCTTCAAGATTTGTTGCTGCCTAAAAGACTCCATTTGCCCTAAAAGCATTGATCTAAGCCTTACAATTGTGTGATTGACAAAACCTACTATCAAAACCTTTACCTTAAGCTCTCCACTAACTACTCCTAACCTTAGAATAATCTAATCTACTAACCTTTTCCTTTGGACTAAGTACAAATTGTGCGATAACATGGTCATTCAAAGAGATGTGAAAGAGATTGAAAAATGGATCACCAAGCCTGTGAAGTTGGAATCTCATTTCCAAACCACACCACGGTCCTCGTAGCCACGCTTGTCCACTATTCTTCTTATTGGGATCCCTCTTTAAGTGGTTGTAGGAGACTATAAAGGTCCCCTATGTTGTTTTATGGGTCAACTTTGAAGGTCACGAGGGCTTTCACATAGTTAATTGAAGTTTTTGTTTCAATCCAATAGACTTGGGAGGTATGGGCCTTCTCAACAACAAAACCTAGAGACGAGGTTGTCTGCTAAATGGTTTATACTGGCAATAGTGGGACAAGAGGCCAAGAAGGTTCTTCTAAGGAATCGTGTTTCCATGGGTGCTCCCTATGGCAAGAAACCATGGTCATGCCTAAAATTTCAAGATCTTGTCCTTGGCCAAGCCAAAGCTTTTGTGTCTCAAAAGTATTTCAAGAGTTTGGGAGACTATCAAACCTTTCATGAGATGAAAAGGTGACAACTTTTGGTTTGGCCTTTCTTTTAATTGACACTACATCTAGGGGTCACCTATTCTAGTCTAGTATAACAAGTCATTGATCAAAACCCCATCTTTTTCGACCTTGAAGCTCTGTAGGAGAGGGCTCAAGACCATCTTAGACATCATTGATGGTGGAACTAGATAATAGATTCATTGGCCTGAGCTAAGGGATAAATTCAGACAGAACAATGCAAACAGGGTAGTGTTGGAAAAATTCATGAGTATATTTCCTGACTCTCTCGTATTCAAACTTGGACTGCAATTCCCAAGGAACTGGTGGAAGATAGGCAATTAAATGTATCTAAGGCCTTCCTTGAGTATAACCAGCAGCTAGCTGGGAGGCCAGTCCTAAATGTATGTCTAAACAAATTTTGGAGGCTTCATTCTAAGCAGACCACTTGGCTTTTTAGGCTAAGAAGTGTTTGGAACCCTGCTTGAAACTGAGGCGACCTTTTTTTCCTCATCCCTCATCCTAGAAGGCCTTGTTGCTGGCTATTGCCTTATTCATCTAGGTATTTCTTACCCAAAATACCCCATCTTTAACAGATTAGAGTTACTCGAGCATCTTTGTTGGTTCTTCCTTTTTGCCAAATCTGTGTGGCAGTGGGTTTCATCGTTTTGTACCCATCTATGTCACAATCCTATTTCGTGGAAAGCAATTCTTCTAGGAAATAAATTACCTTGATCCGGTGAGTTTTAGTCTACATGGCAACTTGCTAGGATTGAAACCTTGATTCTAATCTGGAAAAAAACGATGTTATTTTTTACACGACCCCTGCAAACAGATTTTTTCCTTGCACTGAACGGGTGGCTTTATGTGTCAATCTCTCTTTGCAAATCATTGTGCCCGTCTAGAGACTGAAGTTGGACGTTGCCCACCTCCTCCGGCTTCTAGATTATTTGGGTGGAGTCCCATGTACTATGGATCAGGGACCTTCTACGGCTTCTACAGCGCCCTCAGCCCATTCACGGGAATCTTTGCAAAATGAAGGTCGCCCTAGAAATAGAATTGGCCAGAACATAAGTTTTCTTACCATATTATTTTTTGAATTTCATAATAACGTAAGAAAACATAAAGCAAGGAAGAATACAAATTTCAGACCTTGTCAACATTAACTAATTGCGTATATAGATTCGATTCCTCGTTCTTGCATTATTGCAGATTAAGTAGCTAGAAAACCTCATACTCTATATTATAAAAAAAATCTAAATAATCAAGAAGAACGCCTACCTTTGGCATCCATTGATGTACGCTGTTTCCATCTTCCACGTAGAGGCCAACGGCGTATGCCCGGGCCTTGGCAAATTTACACTGAGAACACAACACAATGTGTGTATGTATTTATTAATTTCAGCCCTTCACCATTTTGAAGAAGAAGAGGAGGAACAATAATTGTCGATACCTGGCCAAGCATGCATCGAACGGCTGTGCCGAGGAGTAAGTAATGATCCTTGGAGCGGGGGAATTCGATTCCGGTAAAAGGTTCTTTCACTGCATCACTGATTTTCTGGTTTGGAGAGGATTCGCACGCCGAGGCAAAGGAAGAGGAATGTGTCTTTCCAGCCAAAATTAGGGCAGCGGCTATCGATAGTGTGGGAATGGCTCTCTTAGCCACTGTCATTGTTTGAATTCCTCCAATTTTCTGTTCTTGGATTTGAGTTCAAAATCCAGTGATGAGCAGATGCTAGAGTGACTTGTGGGAAATAATAGAAGAGACGTGAATGTTGTAAGCCGTGTGTATTTTATTGTTAATCCCTGCCTCGGGGCATGGTCAATTTATGGTTTAGTAGTTCCTTTTTAATTTTTTTCCGGATCCTAAGTTTAATATAGGGAATGATTAATAATTATTTTTGTTAATTGTTAATTAAAATTACAGTTGTTTTTATTACAGAAGACTGATTTGTGATTAATGTCATTGTACAAAAGTTTTAATAAAACATATTTTCAAATGTTTTTTTATATTTATGGTTAAGAGCACTGCATTTTGGATTTGTGTTTTACTTATTTGATAATTTTTATTTAAAAGAAATTTAAATATTTATTAATTTTTAAAAAAAATAGTATATATATTTAATTTTAATGTAGTTATTTTATTAACATTAATTTATATAGAAAATAATTAAAATTTTAAGATTATGTTCATCAGAATTAATAAAATTTATTTTCAACTTGTCAAATCATGACACCATTCTCCACTGTCATTCTATATTTTCCCTAGTATTACGAAATATATTCAAAATAAAGTAGTTAAATTCAGTAAATTGTTGTTTAAATGTTGCACAGCTTGAACCTATGATTAAGTTCCACAACTTGAGGTATAAACTACATACACATGCAATTCATCATTAGAAAATCTCATGCATATTTATTAGAGGCAAGTGCAAAAACTTAAATTGTTAGTAGAATGTAATTCTCTTAAATTGTTAGTAGAATGTAATTTTTAAAATATTACTAATATTACTAGAATGTAATAGCAATTCACTGGTAGAAAATCTCATGCATATTTATCATTTGCAATTGTAAAATTTTCAAATATTAGTAAAATGTAATACCATTTTTTTAAGATGATTCATGTATTTTTTAGGTTGATCATATTTATAGGAGTTTGCTTTTATGTATGTTGATTTTTATGGGAGGTTTAACCTATGTTTTTCTCGGAGACAACCTATCATCTATGACAAATTTGTAATCCACTTAATATAGTAAAAGGAATTTATATATTGTCATTTAACTATTCTGTGTTATTAAGTTTTTAGAGAAAAAAGGGGAGGGCATTATTACTCACTCAGATAGACTAGAATGTTGCATCGATAAGGCAAATGCATGTGGCAATGTTGGTTTGTGTGGAGTTTGGTCTTCATTAGGTCACCATGTCTATTCTTCCAGGACCCTTGATCTCTCCTCGCCTAAGTTTAGTTGTTGGGATCATAACATAACTTTGCTATATGAGCCTATTGCACAGTCTCTCTCGAGGTAGATCTAAGGTGTGGGGAACCTCACCATCAAGGGTTTGACATTTTCAACACAACAATCATTGAAGGTAGTTCAATACCCTTTGTACTCTCTCTCCAACATAGTAGTGAAGTGGTAACAACAATGAATTGATAACTTGTGGGGTAGCTTGTTGGCTTTCTCTCTTCCTCCAGTGTTACAGTGAAACAAAGCCATCAATCTGTTTGAAGTGGCAAATTGGTAAAGAAAATGAGTCATTCAACGTAGTGTTTACATCCATGCAGCAAATTAGAAGGATGGTCATATGAGTCAAGAATGTGCAATAGTATACTAGGGAGGACGAAATGAGGATTGGGGTGCTCGGGGAAGAGATCAATCATTAGCTTTCTTTCTTCTTGGGAATTTCAATTATGAGTGTGTCGAGAACTATTTTACCTAGCTAATTGATAACAAAATTATTTCTTTTTGCAATAATATAAACATTTTATAAATTATTCTTTTTAACTTTAAAAAAAAAATTAATATGAATCGTTTTAAATTGAAGGAATAGTGAATATCAAAAATCAACATTGCATAAGTTAGAATATCAATGGAGAATTATTAATTGAAAATTACAATTTGATTTTTTATTTTCCCAATTTCAATTGAAACTATAGAAGGTTTAGCTTTATTTTCATATATGGGTTTGAGACCAAAAACTCATTATGGTGTTTTTTTTGTTTTTTTTGTTTTTAGGTTCTGGATAGAACTTGTGTATGAGTTTATGAAAAGTCCAACGTTTTGGGTGGACATTCCACCCATCATCACGGACAAATGAAGTTTGTGGAGTGTCCACCCGAAACGTTGGACATTTCATAAACTTATACACATGTTCTATCCATAAAAAATTATCTACATCATGATTAATTGTGGAAGCATATAAATTGGAAGTTAGATCGGAATAATATCTTAAAACAATTAGAATAGCTAATAAATTTATTACTAGAAATTTTGACTTAACTTATTTATTTTACCATTGATTTGTTTTTCATCCTATATGT
Source organism: Picea mariana (assembly GCA_032191745.1). Lineage (NCBI taxonomy): Eukaryota > Viridiplantae > Streptophyta > Pinopsida > Pinales > Pinaceae > Picea > Picea mariana. Next base: position 55,418 of record JASDQU010103136.1, read on the forward strand.
AGGATTACATTATATTCGTTTGGAAATAATCTTTTAGAATAAATAGAGGAGCAAAACTTCTACTAATTCCTTGTTATTCATCTTAATCATTCAGGGGGTGAATAAAATGTCTATATTGATTCTCAGTATCACAACTTACAAAAAAAAAAAGCTTATGATCTTCTATATTCACGTTTGAAATACAACTATGTTAGTAATCATAACCATTTGTGTCTTGTTGCTCCCAGACATAAAATTATTTTCCCAAATAAAGCAAAATGAATTAGACTTACTATATTGGGTGAATTACCTTCACGAAATATTCACCTGTGAGAACATTCACCATTGTTCACGTAGGGAATGATAAGGTTGGTTGCACTCTCAACCTAAGCCCGCCTGCAACCATTACAATGTCAAGAGGTCGAACCTATTATCCCCCTAGGTGGCTTACTTCGGGAAAGAGAGGGTTATGCATTCATCAATATTTATACAACACATACTAAATAGTAATTACTATGCATGCGCTTCTTGACTCCACAACTGATCTTTGAAACAATCTGTAACATTTATAAAAGATGTAACTTCCCAGTCCAAGGTGCATTGAAGTGTTACAAGAATGTCTACATTAGAATGTGCGTGTACCACTTTTGAATGCATGTCTAACTCTTGCGACAAGTAAAGTTCATCTATTAAGCATAAGGTTAGGTTAGGGTATATCTACAATAGAAAGTAAAATGCCAAATACAATTTGCTATGACATAGTTTTAAATAGCTCTATTTTGATAAGCAAGAAAGCATGCATACAACTAGGAATAAAATGGAAGGGTAACTTCAAAACAAACTTTTGTCTATGCTTTGAAATACTTCACCACCTCACACAATTGATCATTATTTAAGAACATGGGAATTACAATGTAATTGTGCATTATTTAAGAACATGGGAATTACAATGTAATTGTGATTATGAAAGGATTTAGAATGTATGGAAAGTGAACATAAATGATAAGGAAAGAGTGTCACATGTTCAAAAATGACACATACTAGTCATCTACCACTAACTAATATGTCAATGTCTGCTAATAATCATCTCACACATATCATGTCAAACATATCTTCTTTATCTGCTAGCATATCCATTGTCCATGTCCAAGAAGCTTTTGAATTTGTTCATGTATCAGGGGGAGAATATATGAACTAAAATGATAATGATATTTGGAAACAGGGAATAATTTATGTAGAATGAGAGTATGGAGGGGATTGGCCCTAAACAATCAACTATCATCCAATATATATATAACTTCATCCAAGCAGAGTCCATAAAGAACAACTATCTAGATATATATATATTTTCAACTTCTTCTATCGACCATAATTTTAATCGATAAAAAATATTCTTGTTGTCAAAATATCCATGCCAAACTGATAGAAAAATATTTCTTATTTCGTACAACATGGGGAAGAAGATGAGTTTCTAAAATGACATATGTTCCTAGGAATTAAAGGAATGATAAATTAAAAGTGAGAGTATGAGGGATATAATCATGTATGTAGAAATAAGTCATTTATAAATTCTCAAATAACCCATCCACATTTTTATTCCAACTTAACAAGTATGCCTCTCAAACAATGACTAGAACTCCAAACCAATTATGCATTTACATGCAACTTTAATACATACACATAATTTCAGCATGAAGTCTTTTAATAATCATAAATAACATACATCAATACTTACACGTGCTGAATATTTAAATAAAAATCGATATCAATATTTCGAAGTTGAAAATTGTATGTTATAACCATTCAGTTATTTTGTTGGTAACATAATTTGTAAAAACCCTTTTACAAATTAATTTGTTGGTAAAAACCCTTTTCTTCTAAACCTTCCTTCAATTAAACCAAGCGAAAGTGCCCTAAAGTATCTTCATACATAGCTCATATATCAACTATCAAATCAATGAGGGTTGGAAACTAGGTAACATTACCCTTTTTCTTATTCAAAAACATATCAACATTTACCAAACATTTAATCATTTATTTGTGTAATGAATAAAGAGGTATTGGGCCAGATAGAGATGCAAAACCCTCATGAGTTCAAGTTCAAAACAAGATGTCTTCATGGCATGTACATGACTTAAAACCCAAGGTTTATCATGGAATGATATGGCCAAATTATTCCCCAATCTCGAAGTTATGAAACTAGCAGTAGGGTTAGCAATTCAATTAGTCAAAAGATAGGATAATGCCTAGGAGGAAACTTTGTAATATAGGGTTAAGAAAAGGATAAATCTCGAAAGACATGGGTTCGAAAACTGAATAGTGGTAAACGAATGTACGTGCAGAATAAAATCCACAAATCTTTTCAACTTTTTGATCAAGGTTTCAAGTATAAACGGGCGAAAAGTGGAGTTGTTACAGAGCCTGTATATTTTTGAAAAAGAACAGGAAAGAAGCTACACCAAGTTGAAACGAGTCATATATAGTGAACTCACATAGTTAGGACCAGGAGGTAATAGTTTTCGGGATGAGGGTAAGTGCTAGAGTGATCAAACAAGGAACGTTCTTTTAGAACTGGCATAATGGTTTCAAGAAGACAATTTAACAAGCATGTTCATTTACCAATCAAGTAGGGCTATTCCAAAACCATTATTGCATAAATAAAATGCATTCGATGGGTACGAGCTAGAGTAGCCATACCTCTCCTTGGCGCTTAAATATTTCTAAAAAATAATTCTCCAGTTAACGCAACCAACACGGTCGAGCTTTGGAATAGGGGCGTCACTTACCAGTGCAAAATCAAAATGAAATGTCAAAACCTCGACGAAAGGTGGTATACCTCAATGAATGAATGCTCGTGTCCCATGCATTGAATGCATGGGGCATCACATTCTTCAAAAATTGTGCATTTTCACATTAACTTTCTAATCCATCTCAGACTCCACTATTCACCATCAACCAATCACAGATATGAGATATTGCCAAATATGTGAGTGCTCACATGCCATATAACTATGTCAATAGACACATAACACTGCCAACTAGAATGACGACCCAAGATTCACATCAACTTCATTATTCAAGTGTTTATTAAAAACCACATTCAATGCAAACAAATAGCACAAACAACACATATATTTGAAACTCAGGTGCCAAAGTATAGTTATGAAATGGTGACAATATCAACGATGGGTGCATGCATTATACCATATACAATTTGTATTTGAAACTCAAAATATCGACCCTTTGATGCAACATGTTACCCAACACTTGCATATATATACTTGATATCTTGGATGCAATGACATGTGATATTAAACCCATGGTTTTTTAACATATGCAAAGCATATGAACCTCATAGTATTCCTACCAAAATAACTTGTCTTCCTTTATTTTTAGAGCATATAATGTTATTGGGACTTTGACCATTATGATTTGTTTAAAATGGGATGTTATATGTTTTTGATGAGGTAAAATCAACCCTTAATAACTTATAATCTTTGTGTATAAGTCACAAAAGCATTTATAAGTGAAATGCATGGAGCATAACAAAACTTTTCTTGTTCTCGTGCAATCAAATTGACAATGAGACTGATACTCAAACTGCAAAGAGAAATATAATCACTGTATAAGCAAATGAAACCACGTCATTAAGACAATGATATTCAATCTTGGGGAACATTTGAAAATAAACGACCTTTCTTTCTCCCTAGGGGGGGGGGGCACCTATAGTTAATATTTAATATATCGTAGATAATAAAAATTTTGAATTATGCCTTGCAATTGTTTGCAAGTTGGTGGCTAGTTTGTGAGTTTACGAGTCAACATCTGGCGACTCCACAAGGTAGGCAAGTTTTAATTAGCTAGAAATGAAGAATCTATGGTTATGCTAGCATCATATTTTGTTAAAATTTGTCAAGCATTTCTTTGATATACTCTTACAAAAGCAAACTGTATGGAGGGGAGAACATAGAAGAAGAAAATGGGAACAACCTTGCACATTATGTTTTAGCAATAAATATGTAGGCATAATCAAATACTACATAAGTAGCGTTACATACCCATAAGATCATATGTCTCTTTTTGTTCTTATCAATTGCACAACATATCAGAAAAATTTTGCAGCTAGCATGACAAAGTAAGTGACTTAAATGATCCAATTTGACCCAAACATAAAGTCAAAGAAAGGAAAAATCGAGAACTGATAAAAGTAAAAACGAAAATCAGTTGTATAGACATGAAATTAAACAAAACCAAAAGAAACTATATACATAAAGCATTTAAAATCTTATCAATCAAATCATTCATGTTCAACATAATGCTTCAGATGTGAACCATTTGTTGTATACGAAAACAATCGCTCTTCCATGTCTTTTAATAAGTATGAGTTATTACCTATGACAGAGGTGATTTTGTATGGACCCAGCCAAAGCTTCTGAAATTTGGAATTTTTTCCTTTATCAGCGTGAGCAGAATTCCAAAGCAACACTTTCTCATAAACTCTGAAAATAATAGATTTTGTTTTTTTATCGAAGTATTTTTAAACAGATCGCTGCTTTTTCCTTAGATTTTCTAAAGCATGGTTTATTTGTTCTTCCAAGGCAAGCAAAACATTTATTCTTTGGGAAATATTTGTTGTGTTCAACTCTTCAATCTGTAATGCTAATCGAAGTGAGGTAAGTTCAAGTTCTACAAGCATAATATCTTATTGGTTATATAAGAGTTGAAATGGAGTATGGCTAGTGGTAGATTTAGTAGTGGTTCAATCTACCCAGAGTGCATATGTGAGTAGTGTGTGCCACTAACGGGGTTTATCATCTATGATCTTTTTCAAAATTTTGGCCAAGTTTTTATTAGTGGACTCAAATTGCGAATTTTCATGTGGATAATAGGTAAAAGAAGTAAAGTCTTTCACACCAAATTTACTAAGAAATTGAGCGAATTTGGCATAAATGAAAGCTGGTCCATTATCTGAAAAAATTTCAAGAGGAAGACCAAAACGAAAAAGATGTTAGATTCTAGGAAAGAGATGACCTGCTCATCTTATGCACGCTTGAGAGGTACAACTCCAGTCCACTTAGTAAAGTAATATGTTGTTGTAAGTATAAAAATATGTCCTGCAAAAGATGGGGGATTGATAGGACCAATGAAATCTAAACCCCATTTAGAAAATGGAAAATTAAGAAGAATAGGTTGCAAGGGCATGGCAGAAAATTGTTCTTTATCAACAATTTTTTGACACTTATTACAAGCCCTTGTAAATTTAAAAGAATCTCTAAAAATGAAAGGCCAATAATACAGTGTTCTCAAGATTTTAAAGGCAATGGATTTTGTTGTAAAATGACCACTGATATGAATATTTGAATCTGTTGATCCATGAATTTCTCTCAAGATTTTCCAATTTGTTGCATCATCTATACATCGTAACAACAACCCATCAACAAATCTTCGAAATAAAGAATTGCCCAAGATCATATATTTAGAGGCTTCAAGGCGTAGCCTCCCACATTGATGACATTCTAGGTAATTGGGACACTTTTGGAATTGCAAGTAATAAACAAGGTCCTTATACCAAGGATGTTCAACAAGATCAAGATTTTGATTTTCAACAAAAAAATAGTGTTGATAAGGCATTTTTCGTCATTTTCGGAAGAATCACTTGGTTCAAGAAGTTGAGCCAAGTGAAGTGTTAAGTCACGTCCCTTGATCATTTTTTATGCTATGATAGTTAAATCATGTTCTTGAATTTTCGCAAGCCAATGTGCAAGTTTTCCTGAAAGATGAGTTTGTGAAAGTGAAAACTTGACAACATGTAAAGAGACTTTTATCTGTGTCTGTTTGCCAAGAATAAAGTGGTGAAATTTTTCTATAGCTTTAACAATAACAAAATTATGTTTTTCAATAAGAGAATATTTGATTTCATCATGAGATAGGCTCTGGCTCATGCAAGCTACATGTTGTTTGTTGTTTTAATAATCATTTTCCAGAAGGATGGCAGAAATTGCTTCTTTTGTTGAGTTTCTATAGATAATAAAGTCTTTGTCAAAATCTGGTTTCACCAAGACTGGTGGGGAACCGATTGCTCTTTTAATTCCTACGAAAGCTCTTTCAACATCCTATGTAAGCCATGTTAGCACCAGAAGTCATCTCTGGATTGCGATAGAAGGTAAGGCAAGTACCCATTAGTTTATATGTCACAGTTAATGGATTTAAAGAGGTCAAATGGAGAAGACTCGAGAGAATATCATTTTAACTCAGAAAACTGGGGTAGTATGCACAAGCAAATGAGGTATTGATCAACTTCAGCCAGTAAGTTGTAGTAAGGGTGAGTAGGAGGAAGAAATTGAGGAGAAGATGTAAAGGTCTACTCTGGACATCAGGTCTTCCAACAGCCTAAGGAGGAAAAACTTTGAAAACAAGATCCTCTTGAATTCAAAGTTTCAGGAAACTGAAAATGCTATAACTGCACTACAATCAAACATTCATTACAACACAGTCACCACAATCCATGCAAATCCTTCGATCATGAACATTTAGTATCAGACGCAAGTAAGATGGAAATAAAAGACGACTTTCATTAAACAAGAAGTCTCATATCAAGTTACATAACCAGAGAACCAAGGTTTCATTAAAACATTACAATACGGGAGCTTAGCTCAACCATCAACCATTACCAAATATCAAAATGACTACTATATACTCAAAAAAAATTGCCACTACCAGCAGAGGCGTGCTCAAGCTTCTCGTCCAATGCCATACGTCTGTGTCTTCTCTGGCAGACTGCGCATGCAGTTTTCTTTCAGACGCGAGCTTGTTTCAGCAAGGACCTGTAGATGAGTCGACTTGCTGACAATCCTTTTGTCTTTCCATTTAAGTAGTGAGACGAGGTTTCACCAACCTTCCTCACCTTCATTAACTATCTGCATCGGGAAATCAACGAGATTAAATTCCCAGGGGGTGACCATGTGGTCCACTCGGATAGGACACCATTTAAACACGTGATTGTGGGGCCGCTCAAAGGTGGTTTGGGTTCACATCACTTTTGAGCCCGCAATCCACCACCTCTTGCCACGTAGTCCTTTTACCAAACCACGGTTTCAATTGCGGGACCGATCAAGAAAATTATCACCCGATCATGTTGCATCCCCGCAATGAACTGTGACCATTGATTTAGTCCCGATCTGAGATCTGGGAGCACCCGCTAGATTTAGCGCCACCGCCAAACTCAACTGCCTGCCAACTTTAGGATCCACCAATCTATGCCCTAGGGGAGGGGGACACTACTTTCGTTGAACAATAATACCTCCCAGAGGAAGATCTGACAACGTGTGGCCTCCAGAGATCGACGGCTAAGATCCCTTCGCATCTCCGGGCTCCGAAAAAATCAAATCTCAAACCTCCTCTGCCTTCAACTACTTTTACCCGGAGCTATGGATCTGTTGACGCATGGCACCATCGATGGATGGTCCAGATTCACTTCGGGCCTTCGGCACTTATGGATTTGTCCACTTTGACAAACAACTTTAACAATACTTCAAACCCCTGATTCCCATGAACCGTCGATCTGATATTCTTAGGAATGTCTATCGCTGAAGTTGATCTCGCTTGTAGCTTACATTTCGAGCCCGAAATGGACTGCTCTGAACGTTGCGCTTTGACATTTCTTGTGCAGGCCATGAACTTGGATGACCTGCTGCCCTTGACAACTATATGTGATAACAAGCCCCAAGGGTTAGCTCAAGTGGTTCTAAGCCAAACGTGAAGCTATCCCCAGTACAGGAGGTCACAGGTTCGAATCTCTTGTTCCCCCTTGGGGTTAGGCCTGAACATAATCAGGGCCGATGGTTTACCCCATTTACCATTCACGAAGTGGGGAAGTACTCGAGGGTTTCCCGTGAGATATTACCTAAAAAAAAAGAAAAAAATCCTCTACCCAAGAAAAAGATTAATCCTATTTCAGCATGTTATGAACATGATTAACCATTATAGAAAAATTAGGAACAAATCTTCTAACAAAGTTATTCCTACCCATAAAAGATTGAATTTCCTTTTTAGATGTAAGGGCTAGAAGATTTAAAATTGTGGTAACCCTCTCAA
>JASDQU010103136.1:75910-88093 GCA_032191745.1 Picea mariana
TTGTAGCTTTACCTTCTAAAGAATTGACAAATAAGCGCATACAAGTATCATTATCATTTGCTCCTATATTATGACATGCATTAGGAAATGCAATTAAATGTTCTTTAGTGGAAAGGTACCATTTCCTAAGAATTTAGGAAAATGATCCTTAAATTTTGGAAGAGGATTTGCATCCGGTGTAAGATTCAAGGGTGAAGATACATGCCAAGGTGTATTGGTTGCATCTTCTTCAAACTGAAATAAACCAATTTTTTTGATCACTTTGGCAGGATTTGTTGTGGATTGAACTAGAATGTGATGATTGAAGATACTTCCAATTATGGACAAAGAAGAGCTTTGTGAAGAATTAGATGAACTAAAGAAGATCCCGAAGATGTCATCTTGAAAGAAATGGGAATTAAATATATCGATGAACTAGATGAGTCAGATAAAGATCCATCGAGCTTAGGTTGTTGACTTTCTAAAACAATATTTTTTCTTCCAATTTCAGATAAAGGATTGAACTCAGGAGATGAACCTCTCATCCTTCGAGAAGAACAAGGTCTAGAGGACATAAGTCAACCTCTTACTGAGGGGGATGATTTCAAGCTTGGCTTTGTTGGGCTTCCCACTATTCATGGATTCTAACGTCTCTCGCAATAACCTCCCAAGAACTATAAAGTTCAATGCGATTATGAGTTATTTCTAAAATCAGATTGAAGAAAGTCAAGAATGTAAATTCTAACCTTGTACAATATCTACTGCAAACTGATATTCAGAAAAGAACAGAAAAGATACAATGGCAAATACAAACATTACACAGAGATTTTTCACCTGGAAACCCAAACCGGGAAAACCAGCATATATTATATTGATACATTGTGTTACATTGTTTACAATACAATATACATATAGGAGCCAGCGGCATCCAAAACCCTAACCCAATGACCTGGATTAGTCCAAAACCCTAATTCCTTAACCGGAAATAGAAAACCATCGGCAAAATACCATGTGCCGAAAACCACCTAATATCATGTGGTCCTGGAAATATGTCGGCCCGAAAAAAAAAATTCGGGGGCGCTGCCCCCCTGCACCCCCCCTCTAACCCCCCTGCGCGCTCGACGCAAGCGCTCAAACACTCCGTCTTGTGCAAAGAATATAACACATACCCAACAAAGAAATGACAGTCTGATCATCTAAACCATCACCAATATTAGGTTGTCTTACAACAAGAAAAGTCGTGAAATCAAAAAATAAAAGAAGAAAACTAAGAAATGAAAATAAAAGAAAATTGAGTACAGAAATAAGATACAACTACCAGAAAACTATGGATAAATTCTCTAGTAAGGTCACCAAAAAACTGTTGATGAAAAGGAATGGCTATCTTAATACCGACATTTTCGAATCTTGTTAGGCTAAAGCAAGATAGTCAAGATTGTTACCCTATGATTATTGCATTTTGCAAAAATATTAATTAATCCTCAAGAAATATGTTCTTGAGAGCAATTCTATCTTTTATGTTATGTTGTGACAAAGAAATAAATAAATATTTACATCAAAAAATTATAATAGATTTAATGAACAATTATAAAACATAAAAATCTGAAATAAAGATCACATGTATAGTACAAAATGAGACCTCAAAACCATCAAATGATTTTATTTATTCAGTTCTGAAATACAACCAAAAACATTCTTTCATACCCATAATGGGTAAGGACTAGAATAAGACTTAGAAGTCGGAGGTGGAATGTTACATCACACAGAGACGACTAGTGTCTTCTAAGTAAAACCAAGACTGAAAAATAACTGGATCAACAAGCCATAGTATGACATTGTCTTGACTGTGCACAAAATTCCTAATCAGTAATGAAAATCAATTCAGAAATCCAATAAGAATTTATAGACTATCAGAAACAAATGATCAACCTTCTGAAGCATGTCAACAATCAATGTTTATTTGTCCTTCTTATTTCCACCTTTAGTAAGATCCTGCTATCAACAAGCATTTCTTATCCTTTAAGTAATTCATAAATGAATGAGCTAGGAATGTAATTCTACTCTAGAGCAAGAACAAACCTTATCAAAGTTTTTTTGTTTCTATCTCCCTCCTCTTTCTTGTCCCTTCAATTCTCATTTTATTCTCCAAAAGCAGTTTTGAGTAGTTGCAACTACTTTTAGTTAAGTTATTTAAATAACTTTTAGTTAAATAGGGACAACTCATATGCAAATATTAATAAATAATGATAAGGGTAAAAAAAATATTAACTAATAGGTGGGACCCCCTAACAACTTTTTTGTTTAATTTTCAAAACATCCCCTTGTTCCTCCATCAATAAATATGCATCAATATCATCAAAACATCATTATAAACATATATCCCAATCAGCTCACACATCAAATGTTCCAAAACATACTTTTGACTCTCATATACCAATTATATATGCATTTATATGCCCAAAAATAAGTAAGTCAATAAGTTGTCCAAAATATAAACTGTTCTCCTAAAATAAGTAGAAGTTGTCCCAGCACTGAAGTAAAAATAAATAACATGATAAAATAAAAAATCATATTTTTTTATGTGAAGCAGTCCGCCTCCGTTTGCTTTCCTTAGACTTTTTCAGCTTGGGCATCCGTGAATCTTCCTTAATGGACATTTTACCTTTAACCGTTGATGCTTCTGGGTGCATATCTTCAAAAGGGGTATATCCATCCTCATGTCAAGGGTGTTGGGAATGTGATGTGATTGAGTGTGAGGATGCTTCAGATTGATTAGACTTAATAGAATTGGACAATTATTTCCCTTTGGAAGGTTCAAGTTCTTGGGCAAGGGACTTAAGTCTTTTTAATCGCTGAGTTGAATGAACATGAGATATTTTTGATGCAATGTGCAGGGTATGTCGCTTAGGTGGAGGAGGAAGTAATGACAATGACATTGTGGGCCATCCATGAGCTTGAACTTGAGAAGGATTTACAACGTCATTCCAACCATCATTGACTGGGACTTCGGGTGGTAAGGACACATGTGGTTGCACCGGTATGCCAAAGATGTTAGGCCAGGGGCGCAAAGGTGATCCTTTAGGTGGAGGAGGAGGTTGAAAGGCTCTTTTTATGGCTAAGTTCAGGAAACCTATATGTAAGAGTTTATTAAAATCTTCATAATCAACATCAAAGTGAATTGAAAATCAGAGTCTTTTGTGTCCCCCTTGCCAAAAATCATTTGGCCTTCTTCCTCTGTCTCTGTAACATTACCCTTTTTCTTATTCAAAAACATATGAACCTTTACCATACGTTTAATCATTTCTCTGTGTAATGAATAAAGATATATCGAGCCATGCAAACATGAAAAACCCTCATAAGTTTGAGTTCAAAACAAGATGTCTTCATGTCATGTACATTACTTAAAACCCAGGGTTTATCATGGAACGATACGACCAAATAATTCCCCAATCCTAGAGTTGTGAAATTAGTAGTAGGGTTTGCAATTCAATCAGTCAAATGATAGGATAATTCCCAAGAGAAAACTTTGTAATACAGGGTTAAGTAAAGGACAAATGTTGAAAGACATGGGTTCGAAAATTGAATAGTGGTAAACGAATGTACATGCAAAAGAAAACCCTCGAATATTTTCAACTTTTTGATAAAGGTTTCAAGTATAAATGAGCAAAAAGGGGAGCCGCTACAGAGCCCGTATATTTTTGAAAAAGAATAGGAAAGAAGCTGCACCAAGTCGAAACAATTCGTATACAGTGAACTCACACAGTTAGGATCAGAAGGTAATAGTTTTTTGGATGAGGGCAAATGCCACAGTGATAAAACAAGGAATGTTCTTTTAGAAGTGACATAATGGATTCAAGAAGACAATTGAACAAGCATGCTCATTTACCAGTCAAGCATAGCTATGCCAAAACCATTTCTGCAAAAATAAAATGCATTTGATGGTTATGAGCTAGAGTATCCATACCTCTCCTCGGCACTTAAATATTTTTGAAAAACAAGTCTCAAGTTAACACAACCACAACGGTCGAGCTTTGGAACAGGGGCGTCACTTACTAGTGAAAAATCAAAATGAAATGCCAAAACCCCAACGAAAGGTGGTATACTCAATGAATGAATGTTTGCGTCCCATGCATTGAATGCATGGGGCGTCACGTTCTTCCAAAATTGTTATCACATTAACTTTCTAATCCATCTCAACTCCATTATTCACCATCAACCAATCACAGATATGAGATATTGCCAAATATGTGAGTGCTAACTTGCCATATAACTATGTCCATAGACAAATAACACTGCCAACCCGAATGACGACCCAAGCTTCACATCAACTTCATTATTCAAGTGTTTATTAAAACCCACATTCAATGCAAACAAATAGCACAAACAACACATATATTTAGAACTCGGGTGTCAAAGTATAGTTGTGAAATGGTGACAACATCAATGATGGGTCCATTTGTTATACCATATACAATATGTATTTGAAACTCAAAATATTGGCCCTTTGATGCAACATGTAACTCAAAACTTCCATATATATACTTCATATCTTGGATGTGGCGACATGTGATATCAAACCCAAATTTTTTTAACATATGCAAAGCATATGAACCTCATAGTATGCTTACCAAAATAACGTGTATTCCTTTATTTTTAGAGCATATCATGTTATTGGGACTTCGACCATTATGATCTGTTTAAAATAGGATGCTATATGTTTTTGATGAGATAGAAGAAACCCTTAATAACTTATAATCTCTTCTTATAAGTCACAAAAGCATTTATGAGTGAAATGCATGGAGCATAACATAACTTTTCCTCTTCTCGTGCAACCAAATTGACAATGAGACTGATACTCAAACTACAAAGAGAAATATAATCACTATATAAGAAAATGAAACCACATTAGTAAGTCGATGATATTCAATCTTAGGGAGCATTTCAAAATAAATAAGATTTCTTTCTCCCTAGGGGGGGCCACCTAAAGTTAAATATTTAATATATCATAGATAATAAAAATTTTAATGTCTTGCAACTATTTGCAGGTTGGTGGTAGTTTGTGAGTCAACAAAGCAGAAGCTTCTATTAGGTCTTCTTACATGGACTTGTTCACATTTATTAAATAGGCCTCATTAACTAATGTGAGCCTTTATTACATGGGTAATATATTATTTTACCTACGTGAGGGTATAGGAAGGTTAGGTCCCTAACATGCCCTCCCTCTTGAAGAACAACCTTGTCTTCAAGGCTTGAGATGAGGAAATTGTTTCAAAATGGTGTTCGGCTCCCAGGCGGCATCTTCCAGAGTTGTATCTTTCCACTGAAATAACACTTCCTTGATGGTGCGCTGACGGAGATGATGCTCTCACTGGTCCAAGACTACTTGTGGTTGCAACCAAATGGAACCTTATTCATCCAAATCAGAGAGATTGGTTTGAGTTTGGCACTTAGTTCCAATCAATTTCTTTAAGCATGAGACATGAAAAACATGGTGGAGATTAGAATGACTGGGCAGAGCTAACTGGTAGGACACGAGACCCACTCGCTTGAGAATTGTATAATGACCATAAAATTTGGGAGAAAGTTTTTGACAGTGTTCAACTTTGAGTGAAGTCTGCTTATAAGGTTGCATATGAAGAAACACTTGGTCCCCTTCAACAAATTGACGTCTAGAAGTATGCTTGTTGCTTCATGTGATTATGAGTGATCCGAAAAATCCTTAGATGCTTATTAATATTTAAAACATAATAACATCTACTTGATCTTCGTAAAAAATAAAAATGATCACTTGATTGTTTGCAATTTGCATGTGAAATACTTATCTATCCAAATACACTTTAATGATTAACAACTTGCAAATAACTGAGCAGAAATAGAACAACATTATTGAAATCACATACACAAGTTTGATAACGTAGTTCACCCAATTTGGGCTACGTCTCTAGGTCCGCTTCCAATAGAGACCTCTTTATTATTGTTCAAATGCTTGTGTTTTACAATGACCTTTTTACATGTTGCTCAAACTCAGAAACATAGTATGCCATCAAATTCCTTGTGAAATTTAGATATAAATGAGTATAAAGTTCATAAAATTCCATGTCGGAACCCTGTGGCATGCATTACGGTGTAGCCTCCAAGTCTAATTACCCTCGGGCGTGAACTTCGAGACAATACTCTGCATAATAATGAGTACATCCCCTCTTCCTCGATCCATGTGCCATTAAATAAGGCTCGTCCCTAACCTCCCATGTGCAATCTATGGTCGACATTAAATATTTGTTAGGCAGTTTGTATAACCGAACGCACCTTTGGCGCAATTGGTTAAGACATTGGTACATTATATAGTTTATAATATATGGTTGGTGTGGTTGGACTATATGCAACATATAGTTAACAACCCCCCGCAAAATATAATGCGGTGGTTTCATTGTATATCATATGACCAATTATAATGGGTCATGGGCTAAGCCCCCGACCCTTTCCTCCACAAACTATGCCACATAATAACTTTATATATATATGTGCCCATATATAGTTAAGAACCAAGTGAATGGTGGAATGGTAAGTTTGTTGGTTGTGGTGCGGGAGACTCGAGTTCGATCCTCTAGGCTCCAACAAAATTTAAAAAAAACTTACCCATTAATATCCAATGGGAGGCTGCCACATGGCACCCTCTCATTGGTCTATATATGCCACTTGACAATCTACGATCGGTCCACTTAACCTATACATTTTTCCACATCACTTGCCTAGTCAACATATGGTTTGCCACATGGCATCTTGGTGTGTTTCCATGTGAGCACCGTATAATCATACGTTCATGCCACGTGTCACCCTTGCAATGGTGACACATGTCCACTTGACCCCTTTGAATTTGAATTTTTCCTAGTTTGACCCAAACTTTGACCATCATACGAACTCTGTTTGAGACGATTTTTGCACTGTTGGAAAGCTATCGTCGAGCTCTACGCATCGATGGCATTTTCGAGAGCATTTGGAACAATTTAATTTTGAACATTTTTGAATCCTTCTAGACCTCTGTGAGTGTTCTGGATCCTCCTAGACCTCTATGAGCATTCCTGGATCATTCCTCCCCATTGGAAGACTTTTGAACCACCAAAAGCTTTGATTACTCAACAACTAAGTGAGGGTAAATATCCCTCACCTTCTTGATCTCGGTCCACTTTGATTTGCTTGGTTTTACTCCTTTAAGACCAATTCAAAGATATTCCACATCACCTTGTTGTGAAGTCCTGATCCTTCCGTCGAGAATAACATCTTCCTATAGCTCGTCTAAATACTCTGGAGCAAAATCATCAACTGGTGGAACTTGAATACTGTCATATTCATCCATAATCACAGGAGGCTCATAAAGTTTCAAATTCTCAACATTTACCATTGAATATATTTGCATGTAGACTAGTAGATCTAAACGAAAGGCATTAGTACCTTTCCTCTCCAAGATCTTGAATGGACCATATCGAATTGGTCTTAGATTTTTACCTTCACCCTTCATTTTGTACTTGTTGATATGTAACCATACTTGATCACCAACTTCGAACTGATGATCAACCCGATGTTTTTCATGCCTTTCTTTGTACTTGGCTTGACTCTTCTCCAACTGTTCCTGTACTTCTTGATGTACCTGCTAGATATTTTGAATGAACCTTTCAACTTTATTTGTATCATCATGTCCATCCTCTTTACTAGCTTCTCCAAAATCAATTGCCATAGGTGATTTAGAAAACTACCCCAAACATACTTCAAAAGGAGTTTTCTTAGTAGAAGAATGCATGGCATGATTATAGGCATGTTGTACATAAGGCAATTGTTCATCCCATAACTTAGGATGCTTGCTACAGTATCCTCTAAGTAGATGTACCATTTTTGTGTTTACCTTTGTCTGTCCATCTATCTATGGATGAAAATATGTGCTCTTCTTTAACTTAGTGTCCATGAGCTCCCATAAATGAGACCAAAAATTTCCCAAAAAGTGAGAGTATCAATCTAATATAATACATGTAGGAAACCCAAAATGAACCTAAACATTAGCAAAGAACATATGTGATGTTAGTTCAGTTGTGACGTGTTTCTTGCATGGCAATAGAATACACATCCTACAAAATCTATCCACGACAACACATAAATAATCATGACATGTCCTAGACATTGGCAACCCCCCTACAAAATCCATGGAGATATTTTCCCATGGTTGAGAAGGTAATGGAAGTGGCATATATAATCCCAACTTTTTGTTGCTAGGCTTGCTTGTGGCAGACATAACACACCATTTTATATACTTGGAAATTGTTTCATTCATTCGAGGCCAACAACAATATCTCTGCAATTGTGCTATTGTCTTACCAACCCCGAAATGATGAGAAATGAGAGATGTATGAGCTTCTCTAATTACATTTACTCTTTCATCTCTAGGTATACAAAGTTTTTCAATATGATATAACAAATTATCATGCGTATAATAATTCAACTGTTGACTGTAATGAGTTAATGCATCATACACTTCTTTAAAATCACCATCCTTAGCATATTGTTTAATATAACTTTCATGAGCTAAAGGATTATACTTGAGTATTGTGGATGCATTAATGACTAGTCTTGACAACATATCTACAACCTTATTATGAATACCTTTCTTATACTTGATTACCAGATGAAACTGTTGTAAGAAACCCATCCACCTGAAATGTCGTAACTGTTGTAGCTTGGCTTGTGATTGCAAATACTGTAATGGATTATGATCGGTATGAATTATTGTCTCCTTTCCCATTAAGTAATGCTTCCATTTCTTCACACTTTGTACCAACACATACATTTTCTTATCATATGCTGGATAGTTAATCACAGCCTGAGTAAAAGTCTTATAATGATAACATATATGTTTACCTCATTGCATAAAGACAACTCCCATGGCATATCTGCTTGCATCAGTTTGAATCTCAAATGGATGTTGCAGATCTGGTAGATCCAAAATTGGTGCGGTGTTTATCTTTTCCTTCAATGTCTCAAAGGAGTTATGTTGCTTTCCTCCCCATTGAAAGACATGTTTAACACTTGTTAATGCATGCAAAGGAGTTGCTATGAAATAAAAATTAGCAATGAATTTCCTCTATTATTGTATTGATCCTAGGAAGCTCCTGACTTCTGTGGAAGTAGTTGGCTTGGGCCATTTCACAATGAATTCTACTTTTGCAGGATTTATCTTCAGTTGATTATTTCCTACAATATATCCCAAATATACCAGAGAAATTTTTCCAAACTCACATTTATATATTTTACATACAAATTCTCCTTCTTCAAGAGTTCAAAGATTGTCTTGACATGCTTTATATGATATTCCCATCTTCGACTAAAGATCAATAAATAATCTAAATAGACGATGAAAAAATCATCTATGTAAGGCCTGAACACATCATTCATTACCCTCATAAGTGTCGCGAGTGCATTACATAAACGAAATGGCATAAGATAACCATTCAAATAAACCCTTCTTTGTCTTGAAAGCAATTTTCCATATGTCACTTTTTGCAATTCTGATATGATGGTAACCACTTCGCAAGTCCAACTTAGTGAAATACACAACATTCTTTAATTGATCCAATAAGTCATTAATTATGGGAAGAGGATGACGAATCTTTACCGTAATATTGTTCAGGGCTCATAAGTCAATACACATCCTCCACATGCCATCTTTCTTTGGAACTAATACAATAGGAGATACACACACAGAGGAGCTTGGCCTGATGACTCCTTTATCAAGCAACTCTTGAACCTGCTTCTTTATCTCTACATTCTCAATCATTGATGACCTGTACATACCAATGCTAGGAAGAGGATCATCCTACTGCAAATAAATTTCATGTTCAACCTCCCTCTTAGGAGGAAACTCTGTAGGTTCATGAAATAACTCATCATAATTAGATATGATTTTGACCAACTCTTGTTTATGATCTAGATCACATCCTGATAAAGCATCTGTTATATATTCTTCTTTTTGTTTCACTATCACGAGAACAAAAGATTTACTTGCGCTTAAGAGTCTCTTCATTTGCCTTGTGCTTACTAAAGAACCATTAGTTTTGATACGATGAGCTCTGATAATAAATTGAACCCTGTCCTTGAAAAGATGATATTTATTCTCTTCACGATAGAATATAGCTTTCTTGTCAAATAGATATGGACTACCCAAAACAATGCCGCAAATGTCAAGAGGCACAACATATAACTCAACCTTGTCAAAGAAATTAGTTGTAATTGCAAATATAATCTTACATTGTTTCGTCACCTACAATTTAGCATCTTCACACACCCAACCTAATGGATATTGATTTTTATGAGGTGTCGTTTTCAAACCCAACTTCTTAACAATTTCTTCAAATATTAAATTAACTTGAGATCCACTATCGAACAAAGCATCTACCTTTGTATGCTTGACTATAACCATGACATGAAAAAGTTTGCTTTATTTCTTTTGATCAGTAACACTTTCCAATTTGGTGGATTGAAATGAAGAATTTGATTTGATAGCAGATATACCTTTGATTCCCATTGCCATGATCTTTGATTCATCTCCAGAATCTGATCCTAGATCTTGTCGAGCTGATGCAACAATCTTTTGCTTCCCTTTATCCTTGAACTTCATTGGTCGTAATTCTAGATGCAGCTTCCAACACTGTGATTCCTCATGTCCCTTTTTCTTACAGTGGGAACATGTAGGTCTTTCTTCAGCTTGTTTTATTGTTACTGACTTCTTACTCTTCCATTTTCCCTTCGGTTTCTTTTCAAATTTGTATATCTTCTTATCTTGAATCACATGCTTACCCTAAATAACCTCAAGATGTGTAGCTTGTACTGACACTTTATCAATGTTAGTAGGGTTAAACATTAAAATAGTGTGATGAATATATGAGTGCATGCTACCAATATACTTTAGAAGAGTTTCGCGAGTATATAACACAATTCCTAAGGATAATGCCTTCTTTTTGAATTCCTGTGTATATGATTGAACATTCTATCCTTTACCTTGCCTTAGATGCTGCCATTCTATAATTTTCGTTTGAGTCTAAGCTAATGGATAAAATTGTTTTCTCATAGCCTTGGTAAATTTATCCCAAGAAGAGATTACTTTACCCTTTTGAACAAGATCAACTTGCATCTTACTCTCCCACCATATCAAGGCTATGCCACTTAGTCAAAGAGAAACTAATTGTATCTTTACAGCATCGTCCATGATCTTTTGAACCCTGCAATATACCTCTATTTGCTTGATCCAATTGTCCAATTTATTGGCATTCAATTCTCCATCATAGGTCGGCTATTCAAACTTGACATTCAATTTTAATAAAGGCATATTCTGATCAGACTTCTTAGAGGGATTTTTTCTATGTGAAGAATGATTAGTTCCCTCAAAAGAAGACAACGATGAGGATGATGGTGAGGAGGGTTGTGGAGAATCATATTGAACTACATTCACCTCAAATATTTGATTCGAGGTGGAAGTGGATGATAGTGAAGTCAAACCGATAATGTGCACAATAACTGAACGATTAGTTGTGCCGGTCGACTGGGAGTTGGATTAGGTTTTGACAGAACCGATAACCCCTTATGCATGTAAATGTGTTGAACCTGCACAAAATAGATCTAGCTATAAAATTCTACACACATTTGCAGAGATAAATTGAGAAAGAAAAAGAAGGAGAGAAAGAATAGAAGAATTCTCATTAACCGTTATGAATAATGAATAGTTTACACATGATATACTCTGTATAACTCAATCAATGCACACTGGAGGAGAACCAATGCTCCATATTGGTGGTCTAGAGTGATCTGGACACACACTAGCAGTTACAAGAGTGAATTTCCACCTAGTCTAGTCTCTCAGGCAGTTACAGGAGTGAACTGCCACCTAGTTGAGTTAACTAGTCAGCTAGTCTTTAGTTAACTGACTAAAACAAAGTGTAGTGAGCAGTAGATCAAGGAATCAAGGGTAATGCACTAGTCTGGTGATGAAACCAAGGCAAGTACACATTAGCATGGTGATGGTCCCAATGTTGCATGGTGACAATACCAGTGCAACATCTAAACTCAACTCAACTAGTCAAACTGAAGTGTCAACTTAAGAGAATATTCTCCAGGTGGAATATTCTCCCCTAAAATATAAGAGACTGGATAATGACTAATTATGAC
>JASDQU010103136.1:93794-106463 GCA_032191745.1 Picea mariana
AGAGATAAGCTGCCACCATTCTAGCAAGCTTGTTTTCAGTCTGTATTTTACAGTTTTCATCATATTTCATTTTTAATAGAAGTCAAGTTTTATTGTATCCATGTTATTGTTCACTATGTATTTGTGTTAATATTATAAATCTATGGTTGCATTTCGTTTCGTTCATAAAAATGGATCACTTTTATTCGCGTATGATTTATTTCTTGTGTTTACCAACAACACATCTTCTTCAGGAGCCCAATGTAAGGCAACACGAGTTGTTTCAGTCTTTTTTCCAAAGATTCTATCTTGTGCCCTTTTTAAAACTTCATAAGTACTTTCCTCGTGATTGTCATCACAAAAGTTACACCAAGCCCTAGATAGAATAGCCTTTGGCTGATTTAAAAATGAATAATTAGTTGGTTAATTTCTCAAAACGGCTTGAGAAGAAGACTCAACAGGAGATGAGGTTGAGGTGACTCCCTTCCTCTCATAAGAAATCATTTGATTGCTCATATATTGAACAAGCTACAAAAATGTGGACATATCATTATGCTTTATAGAATCTTCTTTTGGAAGACCTTTTCTTTCCAATTGTTCTTCATACTCTAAACAAGTTTGAAGTGCATACCCTAAGTTTGTTACATTCTTTTCTTCTAATCTTTGTCGATAAGAAGAAGGTAATGCATTATAATACTGAATAAATGTAGCTTGGTTATGAAGGCAGATTAACTTGGGAATTTGATTGTATAACTTGGTGAAGCGAAGATTGAATGATTTAATTGTTTCACCATTGTTGTAAACAATATTATTATATTCCCTTAACAAATTTGCTAGGTTTTTAGGCTGCCCATAAGTTGATTTAAACCATTAAGTTAATTCATCCCAAGTTGAAATGACTTTACGAGGTAATTCAAAAGAATCAATTGTAGCTTTACCTTCTAAAGAATTGACAAATAAGCGCATACAAGTATCATTATCATTTGCTCCTATATTATGACATGCATTAGGAAATGCAATTAAATGTTCCTTAGTGGAAAGGTACCATTTCCTAAGAATTTAGGAAAATGATCCTTAAATTTTGGAAGAGGATTTTCATCCGGTGTAAGATTCAAGGGTGAAGATACATGCCAAGGTGTATTGGTTGCATCTTCTTCAAACTGAAATAAACCAATTTTTTTGATCACTTTGGCAGGATTTGTTGTGGATTGAACTAGAATGTGATGATTGAAGATACTTCCAATTATGGACAAGGAAGAGCTTTGTGAAGAATTAGATGAACTAAAGAAGATCCCGAAGATGTCATCTTGAAAGAAATGGGAATTAAATATATCAATGAACTAGATGAGTCAGATAAAGATCCATCGAGCTTAGGTTGTTGACTTTCTAAAACAATATTTTTTCTTCCAATTTCAGATAAAGGATTGAACTCAGGAGATGAACCTCTCGTCTTTCGAGAAGAACGAGATCTAGAGGACATAAGTCAACCTCTTACTGAGGGGGATGATTTCAGGCTTGGCTTTGTTGGGCTTCCCACTATTCATGGATTCTAACGTCTCTCGCAATAACCTCCCAAGAACTATAAAGTTCAACGCGATTATGAGTTATTTCTAAAATCAGATTGAAGAAAGTCAAAGAAATGATAGTCTGATCATCTAAACCATCACCAATATTAGGTTGTCTTACAACAAGAAAAGTCGTGAAATCAAAAAATAAAAGAAGCAAACTAAGAAATGAAAATAAAGGAAAATTAAGTACAGAAATAAGATACAACTACCATAAAACTATGGATAAATTTCCTAGTAAGGTTACCAAATAACTGTCGATGAAAAGGAATGGCTATCTTAATACAGACATTTTCGAATCTTGTTAGGCTAAAGCAAGATAGTCAAGATTGTTACCCTATGTTTATTGCATTTTGCAAAAATATTAATTAATCCTCAAGAAATATGTTCTTGAGAGCAATTCTATCTTTTATGTTGTGTCGTGACAAAGAAATAAATAAATATTTACATCAAAAAATTACAATAGATTTAATGAACAATTATAAAACATAAAAAACTGAAATAAAGATCACATGTATAGTACAAAATGAGACCTCAAAACCATCAAATGATTTTATTTATTCAGTTCTGAAATACAACCAAAAACATTCTTTCATACCCATAATGGATAAGGACTAGAATAAGACTTAGAAGTCGGAGGTGGAATGTTACATCACATAGAGACGACTAGTGTCTTCTAAGTAAAACCAAGACTGAAAAATAACTGGATCAACAAGCCATAGTATGACATTGTCTTGACTCTACACAAAATTCCTAATCAGTAATGAAAATCAATTCAGAAATCCAATAAGAATTTATAGACTATCAGAAACAAATGATCAACCTTCTGAAGCATGTCAACAATCAATGCTTCTTCGTCCTTCTTATTTCCACCCTTAGTAAGATCCCGCTATCAACAAGCATTTCTTATCCTTTAAGTAATTCATAAATGAATGAGCTAGGAATGTAATTCTACTCTAGAGCAAGAACAAACCTTATCAAAGTTTTTTTGTTTCTATCTCCCTCCTCTTGCTTGTCCCTTCAATTCTAATTTTATTCTCCAAAAGTAGTTTTGAGTAGTTGCAACTACTTTTAGTTAAGTTATTTAAATAACTTTTAGTTAAATAGGGACAACTCATATGCAAATATTAATAAATAATGATAAGGGTAAAAAAAATATTAACTAATAGGAGGGAAAAAACAACTTTTTTGTTTAATTTTCAAAACATCCCCTTGTTCCTCCATCAATAAATATGCATCAATATCATCAAAACATCATTATAAACATATATCCCAATCAACTCACACATCAAATGTTCCAAAACATACTTTTGACTCTCATATACCAATTATATATGCATTTATATGCCCAAAAATAAGTAAGTCAATAAGCTGTCCAAAATATAAATTGTTCTCCTAAAATAAGTAGAATTTGTCCCAACACTGAAGTAAAAATAAATAACATGATAAAATAAAAAATCATATTTTTTTATGTGAAGCAGTCCGCCTCCGTTTGCTTTCCTTAGACTTTTTCAGCTTGGGCATCTGTGAATCTTCCTTAATGGACATTTTACCTTTAACTGTTGATGCTTCTGGGTGCATATCTTCAAAAGGGGTATATCCATCCTCATGTCAAGGGTGTTGGGAATGTTATGTGATTGAGTGTGAGGATGCTTCAGATTGATTAGACTTAATAGAATTGGCCAATTATTTCCCTTTGGAAGGTTCAAGTTCTTGGGCAAGGGACTTAAGTCTTTTTAATCGCTGAGTTGAATGAGCATGAAATATTTTTGATGCAATGTGCAGGGTAGGTCGCTTAGGTGGAGGAGGAAGTAATGACAATGACATTGTGGGCCATCCATGAGCTTGAACTTGAGAAGGATTTACAATGTCATTCCAACCATCATTGACTGGGACTTCGGGTGGTAAGGACACACGTGGTTGCACCGATATGCCAAAGATGTTAGGCTAGGGGCGCAAAGGTGATCCTTTAGGTGGTGGGGGAGGTTGAAAGGCTCTTTTTATGGCTAAGTTCAGGAAACCTATATGTAAGAGTTTATTAAAATCTTCATAATCAACATCAAAGTGAATTGAAAATCAGAGTCTTTTGTGTCCCCCCTTGCCAAAAATCATTTGGCCTTCTTCCTCTGTCTCTGTAACTTTACCCTTTTTCTTATTCAAAAACATATGAATCTTTACCAGACGTTTAATCATTTCTCTGTGTAATGAATAAAGATATATCGAGCCATGCAAACATGAAAAACCCTCATAAGTTTGAGTTCAAAACAAGATGTCTTCATGTCATGTACATTACTTAAAACCCAGGGTTTATCATGGAATGATACGACCAAATAATTCCCCAATCCCAGAGTTGTGAAACTAGCTGTAGGGTTTGCAATTCAATCAGTCAAATGATAGGATAATTCCCAAGAGCAAACTTTGTAATACAGGGTTAAGTAAAGGACAAATGTTGAAAGACATGGGTTCGAAAATTGAATAGTGGTAAACGAATGTACATGCAAAAGAAAACCCACGAATCTTTTCAACTTTTTGATCAAGGTTTCAAGTATAAACGAGCAAAAAGGGGAGCTGCTACAGAGCCTATATATTTTTGAAAGAGAATAGGAAAGAAGCTACACCAAGTCGAAACAATTCGTATACAGTGAACTCACACAGTTAGGATCAAAAGGTAATAGTTTTTTGGATGAGGGCAAATGCCATAGTGATAAAACAAGGAATGTTCTTTTAGAAGTGACTTAATGGATTCAAGAAGACAATTGAACAATCATGCTCATTTACCAGTCAAGCATAGCTATGCCAAAACCATTTCTACAAAAATAAAATGCATTTGATGGTTACGAGCTAGAGTATCCATACCTCTCCTTGGCACTTAAATATTTTTGAAAAACAAGTCTCAAGTTAACACAACCACAACGGTCGAGCTTTGGAACAAGGGCGTCACTTACTAGTGCAAAATCAAAATGAAATGCCAAAACCCCAACGAAAGGTGGTATACTCAATGAATGAATGTTTGTGTCCCATGCATTGAATGCATGGGGCGTCACGTTCTTCCAAAATTGTTATCACATTAACTTTCTAATCCATCTCAACTCCATTATTCACCATCAACCAATCACAAATATGAGATATTGCCAAATATGTGAGTGCTAACTTGCCATATAACTATGTCCATAGACACATAACACTGCCAACCCGAATGACGACCCAAGCTTCACATCAACTTCATTATTCAAGTGTTTATTAAAACCCACATTCAATGCAAACAAATAGCACGAACAACACATATATTTAGAACTCGGGTGTCAAAGTATAGTTGTGAAATGGTGACAATATCAACGATGGGTCCATTTGTTATACCATATACAATATGTATTTGAAACTCAAAATATCGGCCCTTTGATGCAACATGTAACTCAAAACTTCCATATATATACTTCATATCTTGGATGTGGCGACATGTGATATCAAACCCAAATTTTTTAAACATATGCAAAGCATATGAACCTCATAGTATGCTTACCAAAATAACATGCCTTCCTTTATTTTTAGAGCATATCATGTTATTGGGACTTCGACCATTGTGATCTGTTTAAAATAGGATGCTATATGTTTTTGATGAGATAGAAGAAACCCTTAATAACTTATAATCTCTTCTTATAAGTCACAAAAGCATTTATGAGTGAAATGCATGGAGCATAACATAACTTTTCCTCTTCTCGTGCAACCAAATTGACAGTGAGACTGATACTCAAACTACAAAGAGAAATATAATCACTGTATAAGCAAATGAAACCACATCAGTAAGCCGATGATATTCAATCTTAGGGAGCATTTCAAAATAAATGAGCTTTCTTTCTCCCTAGGGGGGGCCACCTAAAGTTAAATATTTAATATATCATAGATAATAAAAATGTTAATGTCTTGCAACTATTTGCAGGTTGGTGGTAGTTTGCGAGTCAACAAAGCAGAAGCTTCTATTAGGTCTTCTTACATGGACTTATTCACATTTATTAAATAGGCCTCATTAACTAATGTGAGCCTTTATTACATGGATAATATATTCTTTTACCTACGTGAGGGTTTAGGGAGGTTAGGTCCCTAACATGCCCTCCCTCTTGAAGAACAACCTTGTCCTCAAGGCTTGAGATGAGGAAATTGTTTCAAAATGGTGGTCAACTCCCAGGTGGCATCTTCCAGAGTTGTATCTTTCCACTGAAATAACACTTCCTTGATGGTGTGCTGATGGAGACGATGCTCTCGCTGGTCCAAGACCACTTGTGGTTGAAACCAAATGGAACCTTATTCATCCAAATCAGGGAGACTGGTTTGAGTTTGGCACTTAGTTCCAATCAATTTCTTTAAGCATGAGACATGAAAAACATGGTGGAGATTAGAATGACTAGGCAGAGCTAACTGGTAGGACACGAGACCCACTTGCTTGAGAATTGTATAATGACCATAAAATTTAGGAGAAAGTTTTTGACATTGTTCAACTTTGAGTGAAGTCTACTTATAAGGTTGCATATGAAGAAACACTTGGTCCCCTTCAACAAATTGACGTCCAGAACGACCTTGGTCTGCTTGTTGCTTCATGCGATTATGAGTGATCCGAAAAATCCTTAGATGCTTATTAATATTTAAAACATAATAACATCTACTTGATCTTTGTAAAAAATAAAAATGATCACTTGATTGTTTGCAATTTGCATGTGAAATACTTATCTATCCAAATACACTTTAATGATTAACAACTTGCAAATAACTGAGCGGAAATAGAACAACATTATTGAAATCACATACACAAGTTTGATAACGTAGTTCACCCAATTTGGGCTACGTCTACCGGTCCGCTTCCAATAGAGACCTCTTTATTATTGTTCAAATGCTTGTGTTTTACAATGACCTTTTTACACGTTGCTCAAACTCAGAAACATAGTATGCCATCAAATTCCTTGTGAAATTTAGATATAAATGAGTATAAAGTTCATAAAATTCCATGCCGGAACCCTGTGGCACGCATTACAGTGTAGCCTCTAAGTCTAATTACCCTCGGGCGTGAACTTTGAGACAATACTTTGCATAATAATGAGTGCATCCCCTCTTCCTCGATCCATGTGCCATTAAATAAGGCTCGGCTCTAACCTCCCATGTGCAATCTATGGTCGACATTAAATATTTGTTAGGCAGTTTGTATAACCGAACGCACCTTTGGCGCAATTGGTTAAGACATTGGTATATTATACAGTTTATAATATATGGTTGGTGTGGTTGGACTATATGCGACATATAGTTAACAACCCCCTGCAGAATATAATGCGGTGGTTTCATTGTATATCATATGACCAATTATAATGGGTCATGGGCTAAGCCCCCGACCCTTTCCTCCACAAACTATGCCACATAATAACTTTATATATGTGCCCATATATAGTTAAGAACCAAGCGAATGGTGGAATGGTAAGTTTGTTGGTTGTGGTGCGGGAGACTCGAGTTCGATCCTCTGGGCTCCAACAAAATTAAAAAAAAACTTACCCATTAATATCCAATGGGAGGCTGCCACGTGGCACCGTCTCATTGGTCTATATATGCCACTTGACAATCTACGATCAGTCCACTTAACCTATACATTTTTCCACATCACTTGCCTAGTCAACATATGGTATGCCACGTGGCATCTTGGTGTGTTTCCATGTGAGCACCGTATGATCATACGTTCATGCCACATGTCACCCTTGCAGTGGTGACACATGTCCACTTGACCCCTTTGAATTTGAATTTTTCCTAGTTTGACCCAAACTTTGACCATCATACAAACTCTATTTGAGACGATTTTTGCACCGTTGGAAAGCTATCGTTGAGCTGTACGCATCGATGGCATTTTCGAGAGCATTTGGAATGATTTAATTTTGAACATTTTTGAATCCTTCTAGACCTCTATGAGTGTTCTGGATCCTCCTAGACCTCTGTGAGCATTCCTGGATCATTCCTCCCCATTGGAAGACTTTTGAACCACCAAAAGCTTTGATTACTCAACAATTAAGTGAGGGTAAATCTCCCTCACCTTCCTGATCTCGGTCCACTTTGATTTGCTTGGTTTTACTCCTTTAAGACCAACTCAAAGATATTCCACATCACCTTGTTGTGAAGTCCTGATCCTTCTGTCGAGAATAACATCTTCCCGTAGCTCGTCTAAATACTTTGGAGCAAAATCATCAACTGGTGGAACTTGAATACTGTCATATTCATCCATAATCACATGAGGCTCATAAAGTTTCAAATTCTCAACATTTACCATTGAATATATTTGCATGTAGACTAGTAGATCTAAACGAAAGGCATTAGTACCTTTCCTCTCCAAGATCTTGAATGGACCATATCGAATTGGTCTTAGATTTTTACCTTCACCCTTCATTCTGTACTTGGTGATATGTAACCATACTTGATCACCAACTTCAAACTGATGATCAACCCGATGTTTTTCATGCCTTTCTTTGTACTTGGCTTGACTCTTCTCCAACTGTTCCTGTACTGCTTGATGTACCTGCTAGATATTTTGAATGAACCTTTCAACTTTATTTGTATCATCATGTCCATCCTCTTTACTAGCTTCTCCAAAATCAATTTCCATAGGTGATTTAGAAAACTACCCCAAACATACTTCAAAAGGAGTTTTCTTAGTAGAAGAATGCATGGCATGATTATAGGCATGTTGTACATAAGGCAATTGTTCATCCCATAACTTAGGATGCTTGCTACAGTATCCTCGAAGTAGATGTACCATTTTTATGTTTACCTTTGTCTGTCCATCTATCTATGGATGAAAATATGTGCTCTTCTTTAACTTAGTGTCCATGAGCTCCCATAAATGAGACCAAAAATTTCCCAAAAAGTGAGAGTATCAATCTGATATAATACATGCAGGAAACCCAAAATGAACCTAAACATTAGCAAAGAACATATGTGATGTTCGTTCAGTTGTGACATGTTTCTTGCATGGCAATAGAATACACATCCTACAAAATCTATCCACGACGACACATAAATAATCATGACATGTCCTAGACATTGGCAACCCCCCTACAAAATCCATGGAGATACTTTCCCATGGTTGAGAAGGTAATGGAGTGGCATATATAATCCCAACTTTTTGTTACTAGGCTTGCTTGTGGTAGACATAACACACCATTTTATATACTTGGAAATTGTTTCATTCATTCAAGGCCAACAACAATATCTCTGCAATTGTGCTATTGTCTTACCAACCCCGAAATGACGAGAAATGAGAGATGTATGAGCTTCTCTAATTACATTTACTCTTTCATCTCTAGGTATACAAAGTTTTTCAATATGATATAACAAATTATCATGCGTATAATAATCCAACTGTTGACTGTAATGACTTAATGCATCATACACTTCTTTAAAATCACCGTCCTTAGCATATTGTTCAATATAACTTTCATGAGCTAAAGGATTATACTTGAGTATTGTGGATGCATTAATGACTAGTCTTGACAACATATCTACAACCTTATTATGAATACCTTTCTTATACTTGATTACCAGATAAAACTGTTGTAAGAAACCCATCCACTTGAAATGTCGTAACTGTTGTAGCTTGGTTTGTGACTGCAAATACTGTAATGGATGATGATCGGTATGTATTATTGTCTCCTTTCCCATTAATTAATGCTTCCATTTCTTCACACTTTGTACCAACACATACATTTTCTTATCATATGCTGGATAGTTAATCACAGCCTGAGTAAAAGTCTTATAATGATAACATATATGTTTACCTCGTTGCATAAAGACTACTTCCATGGCATATCTGCTTGCATCGGTTTGAATCTCAAATGGATGTTGCATATCTGGTAGATCCAAAATTGGTGCGGTGTTTATCTTTTCCTTCAATGTCTCAAAGGATTTATGTTGCTTTCCTCCCCATTGAAAGACATGTTTAACACTTGTTAATGCATGCAAAGGAGTTGCTATGAAATAAAAATTAGCAATGAATTTCCTCTAGTATTGTATTGATCCTAGGAAGCTCGTGACTTCTGTGGAAGTAGTTGGCTTGGGCTATTTCACAATGAATTCTACTTTTGCAGGATTTATCTTCAGCTGATTATTTCCTACAATATATCCCAAATATACCAGAGAAATTTTTCCAAACTCACATTTAGATATTTTACATACAAATTCTCCTTCTTCAAGAGTTCAAAGATTGTCTTGACATGCTTTATATGATATTCCCATCTTCGACTAAAGATCAATAAATAATCTAAATAGAAGATGAAAAAATCATCTATGTAAGGCCTGAAAACATCATTCATTACCCTCATAAGTGTCGCGAGTGCATTACATAAACGAAATGGCATAACCTAACCATTCAAATAAACCCTTCTTTGTCTTGAAAGCAATTTTCCATATGTCACTTTTTGC
Source organism: Picea mariana (assembly GCA_032191745.1). Classification (NCBI taxonomy): domain Eukaryota; kingdom Viridiplantae; phylum Streptophyta; class Pinopsida; order Pinales; family Pinaceae; genus Picea; species Picea mariana. The sequence continues at coordinate 103,781 of JASDQU010103136.1, forward strand.
AATTCTGATATGATGGTAACCACTTCACAAGTCCAACTTAGTGAAATACACAACATTATTTAATTTATCCAATAAGTCATTAATTCTGGGAAGAGGATGGCAAATCTTTACCGTAATCTTGTTCAGGGCTCATAAGTCAATACACATCCTCCACATGCCATATTTCTTTGGAACTAATACAATAGGAGCGACACACACATAGGAGCTTGGCCTGATGACTCCTTTATCAAGCAAATCTTGAACCTGCTTCTTTATCTCTACATTCTCAATCACTGATGACCTGTACATACCAATGCTAGGAAGAGGATCATCCTGCTGCAAATAAATTTCATGTTCAACCTTCCTCTTAGGAGGAAACTCTGTAGGTTCATGAAATAACTCATCATAATTAGATATGATTTTGACCAACTCCTGTTTATGATCTAGATCACATCCTGATAAAGCATCTGTTATATATTCTTCTTTTTGTTTCACTATCACGAGAACAAAAGATTTACTTGCGCTCACGAGTCTCTTCATTTGCCTTGTGCTTACTAAAGAACCATTAGTTTTGATACGATGAGCTCTGACAATAAATTGAACCCCGTCCTTGAAAAGATGATATTTATTCTCTTCATGATAGAATATAGCTTTCCTGTCAGATAGATATGGACTACCCAAAACAATGCCGCAAATGTCAAGAGGCACAACATATAACTCAACCTTGTCAAAGAAATTAGTTGTAATTGCAAATATAATCTTACATTGTTTCGTCACCTACAACTTAGCATCTTCACACACCCAACCTAATGGATATTGATTTTTATGAGGTGTTGTTTTCAAACCCAACTTCTTAACAATTGCTTCAAATATTAAATTAACTTGAGACCCACTATCGAACAAAGCATCTACCTTTGTATGCTTGAGTATAACCATGACATGAAAAAGCTTGCTTTATTTCTTTTGATCAGTAACACTTTCCAATTTGGTGGATTGAAATGAAGAATTTGATTTGATAGTAGATATACCTTTGATTCCCATTGCCATGATCTTTGATTCATCTCCAAAATCTGATCCTAGATCTTGTCGAGCTGATGCAACAATCTTTTGCTTCCCTTTATCCTTGAACTTCATTGGTCATAATTCTGGATGCAGCTTCCAACACTGTGATTCCTCATGTCCCTTTTTCTTACAGTGGGAACATGTAGGTCTTTCTTCAGCTTGTTTTATTGTTACTGACTTCTTACTCTTGCATTTTTTTTTCGGTTTCTTTTCAAAATTGTATATCTTCTTATCTTGAATCACATGCTTACCCTAAATAGCCTCAAGATGTGTAGCTTGTACTGACACTTTATCAATGTTAGTAGGGTTAAACATTAAAATAGTGTGATGAATATATGAGTGCATGCCATCAATATACTTTAGAAGAGTTTTGTGAGTATATAACACAATTCCTAAGGATAATGCCTTCTTTTTGAATTCCTGTGTATATGATTGAATATTCTGGCCTTTACCTTGCCTTAGATGCTGCCATTCTATAATTTTCGTTTGAGTCTAAGCTAATGGATAAAATTGTTTTCTCATAGCCTTAGTAAATTTATCCCAAGAAGAGATTACTTTACCCTTTTGAACAAGATCAACTTGCATCTTACTCTCCCACCATATCAAGGCTATGCCACTTAGTTGAAGAGAAACTAATTGTATCTTTACGACATCGTCCATGATCTTTTGAACCCTGCAATATACCTCTATTTGCTTGATCCAATTGTCCAATTTATTGGCATTCAATTCTCCATCATAGGTCGGCTATTCAAACTTGACATCCAATTTTAATAAAGGCATATTATGATCAGACTTCTTAGAGGGATTTTTTCTATGTGAAGAATGATTAGTTCCCTCAAAAGAAGACAATGATGAGGATGATGGTGAGGAGGGTTGCGGAGAATCATATTGAACTACATTCACCTCAAATATTTGATTCAAGGTGGAAGTGGATGATAGTGAAGTCAAACCGATAATGTGCACAATAACTGAACGATTAGTTGTGCCGGTCGATTGGGATTTGGATTAGGTTTTGACAGAACCGATAACCCCATATGCATGTAAATGTGTTGAACCTACACAGAATAGATCTAGCTATAAAATTCTACACACATTTGCAGAGAGAAATTGAGAAAGAAGAAGAAGGAGAGAAAGAATAGAAGAATTCTCATTAACCGTTATGAATAATGAATAGTTTACACATGATATACTCTGTATAACTCAATCAATGCGCACTGGAGGAGAACCAATGCTCCATATTGGTGGTCTAGAGTGATATGGACACACACCAGCAGTTACAAGAGTGAATTTCCACCTAGTCTAGTTTCTCAGGCAGTTACAGGAGTGAACTGCCACCTAGCTGAGTTAACTAGTTAGCTAGTCTTTAGTTAACTAACTAAAGCAAAGTGTAGTGAGGAGTAGATCAAGGAATCAAGGGTAATGCGCTAGTCTAGTGATGAAACCAAGGCAAGTGCACATTATCATGGTGATGGTCCCAATGTTGCATGGTGATAATACCAGTGCAGCATCTAAACTCAACTCAACTAGTCAAACTGAAGTGTCAACTGAAGAGAATATTCTCCAGGTGGAATATTCTCCCCTAAAATATAAGAGACTAGATAATGACTAATTATGACTAATAAACAAGGAAAAAACTTAGGAA
>JASDQU010103136.1:106483-145869 GCA_032191745.1 Picea mariana
TGTTGGTCGAGCAACCAAGACTAAGTGAGTAACCAGATGTGGACTTGCGATCAGTGCTATTGCCAGCCGAGTCAGAATAAATAAACCTGATGAGATCTAATGTAGAGTCTATTGCATAATAAATCCCAAAGGTGATGGTGCCCTGTACATATCGAAGGATACACTTTGTAGCCTTCCAATGTAGCTCATGTGGCTCCTGCATGAACCTGTAAATTGTGCCAACTGCATAGGAGAGGCCTGGTCTGGAGTATGTGAGATACAACAAGCTCCCCACTAGCTGTCTGTACAGTGTGTTGTCAACCAATGGAGTGTCCCCACCATTCTCAAGTTTGAATCTTGATTGGAAAGGAGTTGGAGTAGACTTGCAGTCTGTCATGTGAAATCTCTCAAGGAGATCTCGTGCATACTTGGCCTGAGACAGTTTGATGCCTGATGCATCTTGACTGATCTCAAGTCCAAGGAAGAAGTGTAGCAGACCCATGTCCATCATCAAAAACTTGTCATGTAGAATTCTCTTAACTGCAACAATCCTTGAAGTCGAGCAACCGATGATCAAAAAATCATCGACATACAAAACTAAGAGTAGAAGTGAATCAATCGTCTTGAGCATGTAGACATTTGGGTATGATTTACAACGTACAAAGTTCTGTGACAATAGGTAGGATTCCATCTTGGCATACCATGCCCTCAAAGCCTGCTTGAGTCCATAAAGGGACTTCTTCAGTCGACAGACCAAAGATGAGTCCTGCATAAATCCCCAAAGTTTCTCCATATAGATATGATCAGAGAGATCACCGTGAAGAAATGCATTCTTCATGTCCATCTGATGGACTTCCCATCCCTTGGTTACCACAATGGAAAGTGCCAATTGTATGGAATCCATCTTTGCTACTGGAGCGAAGGTCTTATCATAGTTAATACCATGCACCTGTTGAAATCCTTTGGCAACACGCCTGGATTTGTATCTGCTAATATTTCCATCAGATGCGATCTTGATCCTGTAGACCCATTTGCATCTAACAAGTTTCCTCCCAAAAGGAAGGGGAACCAGAACCCAAGTCTAGTTCTGGAGGAGGGAGTTGTACTCCTCCTGCATGGTGGATTCCCAAAAGGGATTTCCAACAGCCTCGCCATAAGACTATGGATCTAAAGACTGAACCAAGAAAATATGCCTAGAGGGAAATGGTTCAGTGGTCGTAATTGCAATAGGAGGCTCCTTGAAATCAGATCGAGTCCTCCTATTATTGGATGGATCACCAACAAGATCCCCTGCATCCTAAAGAGTAGTATGTGCCCTCTTGGGCCTCTACTTTGGCTCTACAAATTCATCTAGATGCTCTGACTTTGCATTTGACTGTACTAACTTTGTATCTGAATCATCTGATTCCTTTGAATCAGAAATCTCATTTGAAGAATAGTCATCATGTGCATGCTCATCATCTCGGACAGGTGGAAGAATGAAGGTGTCTGCATGCCGCTGTTGAGATGCATGTAAGACACTTTCCTCGAATTGGACACTACGCTAAATGATGAGCCGGTCCGAGGAAAGATCAATAAGCCTATATCCCTTCACACCATCGGGGTATCCAAAAAAAATACACTCAGTGTTCTATGGATCAAGTGCCTTCCTCTTTATAGAGGGAATTCGAGCCCATGCACGTGAACCGAAAATACGAAAGTGGGTCATTTCCGGTTTGAGGCCACTCAAAGCCTCTTAGGGGGTCTTATCCTTAACAGATCTATGGGGAGATCTGTTTTGGATGTATGTTGCACAATTAAGTGCTTCGGCCCATAGTCTCCATGGTACTGAATTTGCATGCAACATGCAAGATACCATCTCCTTTAGAGATCTGTTGTTTCACTCATGAACTGCGTTTTGTTGTGGAGTATAGGGAACTGTGTGTTGCAACTGAATCCCTTCCTCATGGAAAAGATCATGGATCTCATTATTTACATACTCTCCCCTATTATCAGTTCAGAGGACTTTGATTTTCTTTCCGGACTATGTCTCAACCATTCTTTGAAATATCTAAGGTGTTGAAAGACCTCAGATTTTTCCTGAGAAAGTAAATCCATGTAAAACGTGAGAAATCATCAACAAAAATGAGAAAAAAACTTGCTTTGTTGATAGATGGATGCGGAAAAGGACCCATGAGGTCACTATGGATCATATATAAAGGAGCGGAAGCTCTCTGAGACTTTCCTTTGTCGAATTTCTCTTGAGGGTGTTTTCCAAGAGCACATCCCTCACATACTCCCTAGGAGAAATGAATTTCCGGTAGACCATCAACCAATATTTGCTTGCTAATATGTTGCATATATCTGAAATTCAAATGTCCAAACCTTACATGCCATATCCTACTACTTTCATTAGCATGGGTAAGCAGTAAAGCAGAATCTGGTTCAATAAATTCAGAAAAGGTATACAATCTAGATTGATGATTTACCTCACCGGTAACAACCTTGGAGTTGGTTTTCATGTCATATATGTCCACTACATTTGGTGTGAATATGAATTTATTTCCGATGCCAGAATTTGTCATCTAATACACGGAGAGAAGGTTGACGTAAAGTTTGGGAACATGCAACACATTCTCGAAGCTTCCGTTGGTGAGTTCAATCCTTCCTTTGCCGATGACTTCGATTGGAGAGTTTTCCCCCATTAGAATCGGAGCACGTTTGCATGTATCCAATGAAGAATAGACTAATTTGTGGCATCCATGTGATGTGATGCTCCTGAATCTCTGATCCAAGCATCGAGAGAGGAGTTGATGGCAATCAAGGCATGGCTAGAATTGCCTTTCTTTGGATTCAGATCTTCTGGCTTCTTCTTCTTGGAACCCTTGGGGATGCGATCTCCAAGGTTGTTTTGTTGAATTATTTGAGTCATTAGATCTATTCTTTTTGCATGCATGTGGATTCTGGATGGAATCCTTTGTGATAGTATGTGCATTTCTCCCCTTTTCTTCCCTTTTCCCCTTTGGATATGGAGGCATCGGTGAAAGGTTTTTTGTACCCTTCCTTCTTCGGATGTGCATCATGCTTCCCTTTTGTATTTATCTTTAGATTTATGATATTTATGGCTGCCATATTGCACAGTGAGTGCATGTGCCTTTGGGCCTTTGATTTTTCTCATGTTGATGAGCTCAGTTTTCTGTTGTGTCAGGGTTTGGATAAAGTCCTCAAGAGAAGGCATCTTCCAGGTGGCTCCAGAGGCGAATATGATTGAATGGAATGTGGATATGAATACAAAGAATTCATGACCAATTTTGTAGAGAATGGTGAGAGCCATTTGTTTCTCCTCCTTAGATTTATCAACCCCGCAAGCTTTGAGTTGCGACAGTAAATCCTTGAATTTTGTAAAGAAATCTTGGATATTGTCGAAGATTTTTGGATCCAATGTGAGCAATTCCACCTCTAGCATTTGTCCCCTCATCTCATCCTTTTTTCCAAAGATCCCTTCCAAGGTGGTCCAGGATTCATTGGGAGTCTTACAAGAAGATATGTGAAAAAGGAGATTGGGAGAAATAAGACTGCAAATTGTTCTGAGTGCTTCATCCATTCGATTTAAATACTTGGATTTTTCTATGGATGATGTCAGTTCTGCATCTGTATTTAAGTTTAACTTGTACAATCCTCTAGTTCAGATATGAATCATTATTTTCTCCTTCCATGCAAAGTAGTTGTAAGGTGTAAGAATGAATTCTTTTTGGAAATCCATCTTTCCACTGTCTTCAATATTTTGTACCTGCAAAACATTTGGTGTAGCTTTTTCTTAGCAGTCTGTCAGCTCCGATACCATGTAAATGTGTTGAAACTACAAAGAATATATCTAGCTAGAAAATACTATACACATTTACAGAGAGAAATTGAGAAACAAGAAGAAGGAGAGAAAGAATAGAAGAATTCTCATTAACTGTTGCCTTACTGAGTTAACTAGTCAACTAGTCTTCAGTTAACTGAATGAAACAGAGTGTAGTGAGGAGTAGATCAAGGAATCAAGGGTAATGTGCTAGTCTGGTGATGAAACCAAGACAAGTGCGCATTATCATGGTTATGATCCCAATTTTGCATGGTGACAATACCAATGCATCATCTAAACTCAACTCAACTAGTCAAACTGAAGTGTCAACTGAAGAGAATATTCTCCAAGTGGAATATTCTCCCCTAAAATTTAGGAGACTAGATAATGACTAATTATGACTAATAAACAAGGAAAAACCTTAGGAAAAAGAAATCCTAGGTGTGTGTGAAGTAACTCCAACACTGTGTGAGCTGTGGAGGATGGTTTTGATGGATCGGTTGATGTACGAGGAGCGTTCAGAATCAATTCATACAAAGTACTAGATTGGGAATAAACCAAGTCCATATACTGGGCATGAGAAATGGCTTCCTCTTCAGTAATGACACCAGCCATGGCTATGTCATGGGAAATCGGAGGTAAAAGATATTTAGTGAACCATTCAACGAGTAATTGGTCAGGAATGGTTACTTTGATCAACCGTCATCGACGTCTCCATTCATGAATATGATCAGAGATATGTACGGAGTTGGATTGATGAAGGGAGTTCACGAGTTTTGTATTAGTCTCATAATGGATGGGTAATTGAAAGTACGTGAGAAAATCCATAGCAAGAGAATTAAAATATTAAAAAGTATCACGTTGAAGCTCAATGTACCATTTGGCTACTGAACCCGTAAGTGTACGCTGGAAAAGACGTAACCAGATAGAATCATCTATTGGTGAATTTGATGAACGCCATAGATGAAAATTCATAGAGTGGTTGTTAGGGTCTTAGCCAGGTTTATCGTCAAATTTTGGGATATCGGAAGGTAATTTAGCAGGAATAACTAGCCAGAATGGAGAATGTAATATGGAATCATTTTTCAATCTTGATAGATCTGGTAGATCTAGAGTGGCTAAGAATGGTAGTTGTCGATTGACTTGAGGATGATATTGGTGTGGCATGGGGACACTAGTAGGGCCATAAATTGGTTGAGGTGGATAGTTGTAGCCAGCAGGCCCTCCCATGTATTGTTGTTGTTAACCAACATAGGTAGGATTAATTTGTTGAGGAACGTTCATGAAAGGAGAAGGGAAACCCATTTGGCCCTGGGGAGGATAACCAATGTAGCCCATGGGATGATAGTTTTCTTGATTAGTTTGAATTGGATAACCAGGTTTTCCTTGAGGAGGGTAACTAGGTCTTCCTTGAGGAGGGTAAATATTTTTCCCTTGGGGAGGATAAGATTGTTGACCTTGAGGACCCCAAGTGGGATTTGGTACCCCCGGGACAGGTTGTCCATAATGTAATCCAGAAGGAGTGGGATTCGGTATTACTCCTTGTGAGTTGGAGTATGATGGCCCTCCTTGATATGGTTGATGAAACATACCTCCTTGGGGTGGTCCCTAGGATTGTGAGGGGTTTCTTATGAAAGAAGGTTGTCCCCCTACCATCGATTAAGTAACAATTGGGGTTTGACCGGTGAAAGGGGGTTGCCCCACAGTTGGCACTAGTATGTGTAAGGATGCTTGTCCCCTGGGAGGGATGTGTACACTAGATGGTGGTTTCCCCCTAGTCAGGATTTGTCCCATAGTTAAGTTTACATGTGTGGTAGGGTTCTGCATTTTGTGATGCACATGTGTCCCAATAGGGTTATCTGGAATATAAGGAGTTATTGTTTGAAGAGGTATGGTAGGAGTAATTGTCAAGGTATTTTGCACATGACGAGGTAACATGACTCGTGTGTCACTTTGAACTCGTATTGAGGTTGTAGCAGTATTGACTATTTGTTCGATTGGATGGTCGATAGTCTGACCTTACGGTCCTGCCTCGGCACCAGCAAAGGTAAGAGGGTGAAAGGGTGGTCATCTAATTTTTTTTTTTCATAAAGGTTGCGTCCCGATGTAGTTCTCCAAATGAAACAAACAGGATTTTGTTGTGGATTTACCATTTCATTAGAATGGACAGGGGTTGTGTACTCGTCATTAAAATTTGGTTGTATGGATTCCATATCCAACCGATTATATGGCCTTGATGGTAAGTGAGGGTAATATTCTACTATAACTTTACCCGAGGAATCCAATTGAACAAGGAGTGGATCGAGGGGTACTCTTAAAGCGGGGTTGATAGGAAGGGTGCCTTCCTCAACCGTAACCAAGGCTCTCTCGGGATTTTCTAACAAAGGAGTAGGAGCACTCCCAGCGTCTGAATGGTTCTCAACCTCTTTACGATAAGTGTCTTCGGGTGAGTTAGGAGGTAAGGGTCCATAGCCTTCTAGAGGAAACCCTTGCATCCTACATGATCGACGAAGACCTTTATCGTCTATAGTCTCAATTTTGAAAGACAATAAAGTAAACAAAAACCACTCGCTAAAAATATATAAAACCAACAAGCAAACAATGCCTTCTTTCAATGAATGTACTAGTTGGTGATAAAATCCAACATCATGTGATCAAAGTGAGAAGGGGATAGGATATGGGTGGGTGGATCAGTTACATTGGCAACCTGATTAACAAACTTACATACCCATGGGTTACCCTCCAAGGAGCCCGACTGAGTTTGACCAACATCTGTTTCAGGTACAATGAAGACTTCCCTTCACCATCACCTTGTTTAAGGACCCTAAATATTGTGGCTACTAAGGATACCAACTCACATTCAACCTTTGGGAAGGTACATATGATAGTCGAGTCCAAATGTATGGGTAGGATAACAAATCTGAAATCCTTCAAGAGAACTGAGGACAAGTGGATCAGTAAAACTTCAGAGGACCTTGAATGGATTCAGAATTCACGAAGCTTTGAGGCCAAATGAAATCAGTTGAACCTCAAGAAGAACCCCCAATATATGATATGACTACTATAAACGGTTAATCCTCGAAGGTATAATCTTTGTTTCTCTCCCGAACGTGACCTCTTGTGTAATCCATGCGTGAGAGGGGGATCCTAGCTATGCTTATACAAAAATTGGATTTACTCTCCCTATCGCAAGATTCTGAGTTTGTCTTGAATGCTTTGGAGAGTTATTCTCACAGCCTATTCCAAATATCTAGTCCTAGTCTATTGTTGGTGTAAAAGATCTTAAAAATAAAAAGTTTCTAGATTGATTTTATTTAGCGTTGATTTTAGTGGTTATTATTTATGCAAAGGTGAATGATAGTGAAACTGATGATGTTTGACACTCGACTCCAAGAAAGATAAAAAGAATGAGATGAAAATTTTCTTTTCAATGAAATTCTAATTATGGGAAGGAGAAGAGTTTCTTTTTCGTTCACTAACAAGCACTCAAGAATGCAAAAATTTCATATAATTCTTTCCTCAACAAGAATCCAAACAGTTTCCGAATTATAAAGAAAACCTTTCCAAAATCCAAAAACCAATGGAAAAAGTATTCCTTTGTTTGATTGTAAATGTGAATTGAATAATTCGTCTAATGCTTCTTGTTTCACTAATAATGAAAAATGATTTCACTATTGCACCTTTATAAAAGAGGAAGCAAAAGCACATAAACAAAGACACTCTTAGCATTCGATGGGAGATGAAAAGAACAAACTATCTATTCAAAGAAAAACACCAAAAAACAAAGAATTACACTTAAAAATCTTTCCAGAAATGAGTAAGGATCCAAGAGCAAGTAAACAGGATTGAGCTTAATGAATTTCCTTATAACAATCTCTAATCAATTAGATGAATGAAAAGAGCAGAAAAAAGAACCCAAGTTTGAGGAAAAATGGTTGTTTTTTGCGACAAGGAAAGACAACACAAAACCCAATCAAAGACTAAAAGAGTGAAAAGGAGCAAGTTGTAATTCAAACAGAAGACATTATCTGATAGAAAAGGATCTGAGCTAGAGAAAAAGACCAAAGAACTACACCCAACAAACAAAGAGTCAAAATTTTTTCCAGGCAAGACAAAATCGACGCTCTAGTAGTAACAACACCAGAGTGCTACAATGCTCCCTAATACACTATGGGGGAGCACTAATCGAGCAATTAGTGCTTTGACTTAAACTGGAGAGGGCATTGGTTCCGAGAAAAGATTTGGAAAAACCAAGAAAATTCAATAACTCAAGAAAGTTCAATCAAGTACTTTGCAAGACAACTTTAGCAAAGATAACATATGTATGGATAGATCAAATCAGCAAACGGGATTTGAGGATAGGAAAAAATCAAAGACAAACCAAGGAAAGAAATAAAACTGAAAGCTTTGTTCCCTAGTGGATTCGCCAATTTTTATTATGGGAAAATTCCCTTGCGGACAGGTGAATATCCCCTTGGATTCTAGACCCCTACTACCAAGACAGAAACATACAAATGGACACTAACATCCCTTTGAGATTTGTTTAACTAGCTAAAAATAGAGAAGGAGAAAAAGGTGATCATACCTATTTCCTGTGTTTGTCCTTGCTGCTCCAATTCGAGCTTAATATCCAAACTCTTTCACACGGATTGATATGTGCAAAACCACGAATGAAAAAGAGAGACAAGGAAACCCCTACTCTAACATATTAGATTAAACAAATTCATCTATAATAGACAAGAAGATGTAAGATACACAAACTAGAAGGGAATAGGCCAAGTATATTGATGAGAACTTTAAAGAGGCACTTACAATCATGGATGGTGTTGCAACAACTTCTCCAAGTCCTCCTCGTCCAACCCCTTGCTCGAAAGATCCATGATCATAATGACAATACTTTTGCTGATTTTTTCCCCCTTTGTTCACCATGAGAATGCCTCCATTTATAGGCTTTGGGAGGCCCAACCACCTTGGCTATATTTGGGATTAGTTGAGGATATGAATCCATCAGTTGTGGTATCTCCCTTAGATGCATCCTAATGGTTAGATTCAAGCCAAACCAACTCAAATCATCCCTAGTTGTCCTTAGAGAAAAAGGGTATTTCTTCCCAAGATTTTCTCAACCAATCGACGCTCCTTTACAATGGGAAACAGAGCGCTACAATGCTCCCTACTAGATAGATAGGGAGCATTGGCGCTCCCTTCATATGAGTAGGGGGGAGTTGATCTTAATATGACCAATTCTCATAGAAAAACACTTTGTTTCGTTTGTCAAATGATGTGGCTTCTTCTTCTAACATGTTCTAGAGGATGTATCAAGTGTTTCCATGGTGTCATTCACAATGCGACACACGCATAATGAGAATGCGACATTTACGACACTTATGACAAAAGTGTGAAAATTGTGACAATGAAAATGTGACATTATGGAAGTGAGGAATTTTGACTTGTAACACCATGTAGTTAGGGTTGAGCTATTTGGGTGACAGTTGTTTTGAGATCTTTGAGGTGTCCAATAATGGTGGAAAATATGACCAAAGGAGGTCCACATTGAACATTGGGTGCAAGCCAAGGAGGGGTGGAGTGTTGACCTAAAAAACATCGCTACCCACAACCTTGGTGATAGTGTAAGGCCCATAGTGAAGTGGCTGGAGCTTTCGATGGGGCCATGTAATATGCCCTTTCTACAAATGTAACCATACCTTGTCTCCCACCTGAAATTGGTGCAGTACCATGTGTTGATCATGGTGATGCTTGTACTCAGCATTGGCTTTCTACAAAATATCATGGACCTGTTAGTGGATGTGCTCAATCTGCTCAATGAATATGGTGGATTTGTCAGTGATCCAGGTGGATATCAGTGGCCACCCACCTTTTCCAACTAGCTCAAAATAGTCTTTTGGCAATTTTGGTAATTTACAATTTTTAGCCGTTTTTTGGGTCCTGAAACTTCCGGAGACATTTTGAGGCCCTAAACAATGTTTTATTGGGAAAACGAGGAGAAACATGATCGTAACTTCCATGTTGCTCACACAAATTTTTTATTCCTCGGATAGATCTATCTAATGAGGTATTGAGAGCATCAAACGAAGATCGTATGCAAAAGTTACGACCCCGGGAAGTTGATGTACTGACTTACCCAAATGGGGCCCACATGACTTTTGGAACTTCATCTCCTAGGGTTAGGTTTTTGGATGTCTAGGGTTTTTGACATTCCTGTTTATTGTAAAAAGGCCTTCAAAGTCTCATTGTAACCATATTCTTGCGAATGAGAGCAACCATCACATCTCTTCTCAGAGCTAAGCCACCACCATTCCAGCAAGCTTGTTTTCCGCTGCATTTTACAGTTTCATCTTATTTACTTATTGAATAGAAAACCAATTTTATTGTATCTTTGTTATTTTGTGTTAAGCACCTATTAATAATCTGTAGTCATTTTTTTCTACTCATAAAATCTGGATCAGTGGTATCAGATCAGTCTGCTCCTTGTCGTCTTAATGCATGCCCCCAACGAGGTCAAAGTACAAAGAGTTGGGTCTTGAGCTTGTTTCTCTTGAGGAAAAAAGATGTCACACGCCCAAACGACCTCTCATGGAAGGAGAAAATAAATATGACGGGACAAGAGATCCTTTCAAAATGTTGCTTGAGGAAGCCCTCACACAACAGAGGAATGAGATGATGGATAGTTTCACGCAAATCCTTCGGCGACTACCAACATGTGATGCATCTTCTTTGAGCGGAGGTGCCGCCCCCTTCAAGGTACAAATAAACTTAGATATTCCTATATTTTAATGTCAGATAGATGTAGATGTTGTAGACAAGTGGTTGAATCTACTGGAAGGGTATTTTTCTATTCATAACTTTTCAAATAGAGAAAATATTACTTTTGCGCTCCCCAAAGTCGTTCCCCATGTCAAATATTGGTGGGAAACTTTCTGTGAGCAAAAGGAAATAGATGAACCCTCATTATTTATAGTCACGACCACCTAGGAATCCTTCAGGGATGTTATTAAGGAACAATACTACCCTATCAGAATTTATGATGACTTGTATACCAAATGGACCACATTGTGGCAAGAAAGAGACCAAGCAGTGCCAGATTTCACAAATATCTTCCATACCTTGCACACCAAGCTAGGTATCAAAGATTCAGAGCGACATCTGGTGCTCAATTATTGTGGTGCTCTGCATAGATACATCCAGACCGAAATGGAATTTTTGGACATGTCATCCTTGGGCGTGGCCTATCGATATGCCATCAAAATCGAGCAGAAGCTCAAACAAAAGACGCAACAATTTGGGCCTGGGAACCCCTCACAAAAAAATCCATGAAAGGGTGGCCCCCACCCATAGAAAAAAGGACAGAGCAAAGATGGACTATATCATGACAACCAGTCCAAGCTGCAAGCAAATAAGGACACCGAAAAGACAAAGAAAGATACCGGGAAGTGGTGTGACTTTCATAAGAGCCCTTGGCATAACACTGTTGACTGTCGCTCAAAGCAGTTGCTAGTGGTCGAAGTGAAAGCCTCTGAATCAGATGTAGGTTCTAACTCTGAGTCAGGACTAGAAACGGGAAGACAAATCATTGACATGGAACCCAGTGCCACCGTTTCTACCACCAAGCTCCAGCCTGGTGAACTAAACGATCCAGAAGAAGGAGAGCACCTCTTCCATTCAATGATGTGGGTAAAAGGCACCCCGCTGCACTTCATCATTGATAGCGGTAGCTAGAAGAACCTCAAATCAGCAGAGGTCATCAAGTGGCTGGCCTTGACGACAACGCTGCACCCACAACCCTACACCATTGGATGGATTCGCCAAGGAAGCGATCTCTGCATCAGCCAACAGTGTCGACTATCGTATGACATCAAGCCCTTCAAAGACAAGTTATTGTGTGATGTTTCTCCTCTCGAAGTTTGTGATGTTCTTTTGGGACAACCTTATTTATGGAAACGTCATGTTGTATATGATTCTGGGCCCCGTAGTGTTATTATTACTTTGAATAGGAAATTGTACAGGATACCTGAGGCAGTCCCACCTAGTGTTATTTCCATGATCTCTGCTAAGAAATGTAGGAAGGTCATCTCTCAGACAGGGAAGTTTGTCTTCTTCATGATTCTCTCTTATAATGAGCGAAAGATCACAACCACATCCAGGGTCTCTGCGAACGACCCATCTACACACTAGAAGCAAGTAGATAAGTTCATGGAAGAATACTTGGATATATTTTCCTCACCTACCAGGGTACCTCTGCATTGCTAGGTCAAGTACCCCATCGATCTGATCCTTGACGCACCGCTTCCCAATGGGTCGATCTATCATTGCTCTCTGTTAGAGAATGAGGAGATCAAGCGACAAATCCAAGAACTGCTCCGCAAGGGGCACATCCGTCCGAGCTCATCACCTTGCGGGAGCCCATTAGTGATGGTACAAAAGAAAGATGGAACCTGGTGACTCTACATTGATTACCGGGATCTGAATAAAATCACAGTCAGAAACCGGTACCTGATTCCTCGAATTGACGACCTCCTTGATCAACTCACAGGGGTCAAATACTTCAGTAAGATTGATATGAAGTTTGGCTACCACCAGGTCCTGATAGAATAGACAGATGTATGGAAGACTGCCTTCAAGTCAAAGGAAGGCCTTTTTGAATGGTTGGTCATGCCCTTTGGTCTGACAAATGCTCCATCCACTTTCATGAGGATGATGGACGATATCTTGCGACCATTCACCAATACTTTTGTAGTGGTGTATCTGGATGTCATTCTCATTTACAACGAGACTTGGGCCGAACACTTGTAGCATATTCAGTAGGTTTGGCACACCCTGTGGTAGCACAAGCTATAGGCCAACTTGGAAAAATGCTCCTTCGGCATGGACAGGGTCCATTACCTGTGCTACATCATTGATCATCATGGTGTACATGTGGATCCAACCAAGTCGTGATTGGCCAACCCTAACCAAACTCACTGAGCTTCAGAGCTTCTTGGGCCTTGCGAATTTCTACCTTAGGTTCATGTTGGGATTCTCCCATATTTCATGGGCCCTCAGCCAAATAACCAGGGGTGGTGGTAAGGAAAAATTTGTGTGGGGTCAGTCCCAACAACATGCGTTCGATTATTTGAAGCAACGCTTGTGCTCAGCCCCAGTACTTTCACTACCAGACCTGCAACAACCCTTTGAGATCGAGACAAATGCTTCAGACTATGCTGTGGGCACCGTTCTCACTCAGCACGGCCACCCCGTGGCCTATCATAGTGAGACACTATCAAATGTTGTCCATAAGTACCCTAATTACGACAAAGAAATGTATTCCATTGTGCAAGCCTGTCGCTAGTGGAGACATTACAGTCTTGGGAAGGACACAGTCATCCAAACTGATCATAAGCCACTGCAATTCATGCAGACACAAGGAAAATTGCAGAATGATTGCCATCAAAAGTGGTCCACATACTTGCAACAACTCCACCTCAACATCAAGAATAAAACATGAAGCACCAACCACGTTGTTGATTTCCTCAGCAGACCTCCAGTCACAGCACTCACCACGGTGCTAGACTCTTGCGGCCATGAGACCTCTGGATGGGCCCAACTCTATGAGACATACCCAGACTTCGCCACCACCTACCAAATGTTGGGTGCAAATGTAGTTGTCAATAATTTCCATCTTCAGGTTGGGTTGTTGTGTCGTTTGGGCCATATCTATGTTCCATCAAGCGAGCAAGCAAATTTGATATGAGAAGCCCATTACAGTCAGGTGGTAGGACACTCTGGCATCGAAATGATAGTGGAAATGCTACTGAAACATTTCTATTGGCCGAAACTTCGACAGGAGGTCAGCAAGTATATCAGGTCCTACACTGCCTGCGCTATTGCCAAACTGACCACTAATAAATAGAGCCTATACACCCCTCTTCCTACTCCTGACAAGCCATGGGAATCCATCTCAATGGACTACATGTCAGGCCTCCCATCCACCAAGCGGGGAAATGACTGTGTTTTTGTGGTTGTTGATCGCTTTTCTAAGATGGCGATTCTGGTTGCCTGTAAGAAGAGAATCACAACAGAGGCCACTGCCAAGCTCTTATTTGAACGAGGCTGGGTACATTTTGAAATCCCACAAACCATTGTCTCAAATTGAGACAGTTGATTTCTCAACACATTCTGGTCGAGCCTCTGGTCACTTCTGGACACCAAGCTCACCAAATCCATGGCTTTCCACCCCCAGACAGATGGCCAAATCGAGTTTGTAAATTGAATGATTGTGCATATCCTTCGCATGTATAATTCCAAACACCCTTGCACATGGGATGAGAGCCTTCTGTATGTCCAACATAGCTACAATTGAGCCCTGCATAGCTTAATCGGTCATAGCCCCTTTCAAGTGGGGTTGGGATTCCAACCATTGGGTCCCACAGATGTTGCACTTCCCCTTGCAGACACCTTGATTGACTCATCTCATGCTCCAATTGAAGTCGAAAAATCCACCCAGTTCATTGAGAAGATCCAAAACATCCACCAACAGGTTCAGGATATCCTACAAAATTCTAATGACAAGTATAAGCAGCGTCATGATCAACATCAGGTGCCACATAAGTTTCAGGTGGGCGACAAAGTTTGGTTGCACTTGCAGAAAGAACACCTTATAGGACCCCATCAGAAGCTTTGCCCACTCCGTTATGGGTTGTACACCATCACCAAGGTCGTGGGGGATAATTCTTTTGAGCTCAACATTCCTCCTTTCCTTTGCCTGCACCCAGTGTTCAACGTGGATCTCCTTCACCCTTATTTCCCACCATTATTGGACACCTCAAAAGTAGCAGAATAGATGACACCAATAGAGATAAACCCCGACTGCATACAACAGGAATCCAGTGATCAGATTGTGGACACAAATATCAAGGGCACTCGACAACAAAGGATCCATATTTATCGAGTCATCAAAGCAGGGCAACTCCTGCACCAAGGCAAGTGGCTCACCTAGGGCCAAATTCAGCAGAAATTTCCTCGTCTGATGGGGGAACTCAATGCAATGGAGACCATTGATTTCTAACGAGGGAGGATTGATCCAGGTGGATATCAGTTGCCACCCACCTTTTCCAACTGGCTCAAAATAGTTTTTTGGCAATTTTGGTAATTTACCATTTTTAGCAGTTTTTCGGGTCCTGAAACTTCCAAAGCCGTTTTGAGGCCCTAAACGACGTTTTTTTTGGGAAAACAAGGATCAACTCACACAAAAGTTGTAGTTCTCGGATAGATCTTTGTAACGGGTATTGAGCATGTCAAACAGAGATCATATGCAAAAGTTACGACCCCAAGAAGTTGATGTATTGACTTACCCAAACGGGGCCCACATGATTTTTGGCGCTTCATCTCCTAGGGATAGGTTTTTGGATGTCTAGGATTTTTGACATTCCCATTTATTGTAAAAAGGCATTTAGAGCATCATTGTGACCATATTCTTGTGAATGAGCGCAACCGTCACATTTCTTCTCAGAGATAAGCCACCACCATTCCAGCAAGCTTGTTTTCCGCTGCATTTTACAGTGTCAGCTTATTTACTTATTGAATAGAAAACCAGTTTTATTGTATCTCTGTTATTTTGTGTTAAGAACCAGTTAATGATCTGTAGTCATTTCGTTCTACTCATAAAATCCATATCATTTAGTCTCAGACTAAACATGGGAAGAGTGTCTCTATGTGTTTGCAAGAGGTAGTGCAACATCAATGGGACCCAAGGGTTGGAATCCCATCCCCACCTGAAATGGGCTATGGCCAATGGAGCTATGGAGAGCTCTGTTGTAACTCTTTTGAACATAGGGGAGACTCACATCCCATGTATGTAGATTCTTAGAGTTGTACATGCACAGGATATGCACAATCATCCAATTGACGACCTTTATTTGGTCGTCTGTTTGGGGGTGTAAAGCAGTGGATTTGGTGAGCTTGGTGTCCAACAGTGACCAGAGACTCGACCAAAATGTGTTGAGGAACTTGTTGTCCCAGTTGGAGATGATGGTCTATGGTATCCCAAAATGGACCCACACTCGTTCGAAGAAGATCTTGGCAATATATGTAGTTGTGATGTTCTTATTGCAGGCTATGAGGATGGCCATCTTCGAAAACTGATCAACTACCGCAAATACACAATCATTTCCTTGCTTGGTGGATAGAAGGTCAGACATGTAATCCATTGAGATGGATTCCCAAGACTTCTCGGGAGTAGGAAGAGGGGTGTATAAGCCTTGCTTCTTGATGGATGGCTTGGCGATGGCATAGGTAGTGCAAGATATGATATACTTGTTGACGTCCTATTGAAGTTTGGGCCAATAAAAATGTTTCTGTAGAATGACCACAGTTTTCTCCATGCCAAAATGTCTTGCCATCCAACTTTAGTGGGCTTCCCAAATAATCTTTTCACGCTCGCTTGCAGGAACACAGAGATGGCCCAGATGGCATAACAGATCGTCCTGAATGTGAAAATTGGTGACATTCGCTCCTATACTCAAGAGTTGATCGGTGGTGGAGAAGTATGGATCTTGCTGATAAATTTGGGGCCACTCAGATGTGTCATGTCCATAGGAATGGAGCATAGTGGTGAGTGCATCTATGAGAGGTCAACTAAGGCAGTCAACAACACGATTTGTGCTCCATGTCTTATACTTGATGTTGAGATGGATTTGCTGCAGGTAGGTGGACCACTTCTGATGGTGGCCATTCTGCAACTTTTCCTGTGTCTGTATGAACTGCAGAGGCTTGTGAAAAATGTGGATGATCGTCTCCTTTCCCATAATGTAATGTTTCCATTGATGACATGTTTGTATAATGGAATACATTTTCTTGTCATAGGTGTGGTATTTTCGGACAGTATATGAGAGTGTCTCACTATGGTATGCCACCAGATGACTGTGCTAAGTGAGAAATGCGCCTACAACTTAATCAGATGCATCAGTCTCAATCTTGAATGGTTGTTGCAGATTGAGAAAGGAGAGTACTAGAGCTGAGCACAAGCGATGCTCCAGTTCATCAAATGCTCGTTTTTGTTCCTTCCCCCATGCTTGACCTGCCAACACCCTTGGTCACTTGGCTGAGGGCCCATGCATTATGGGAGAATCCCAACAGAAACCGTCGGTAGAAGTTGGCCTTTCTCAAGAAGCTCTGAAGCTTAGTTAGTGTGGTCGGGTCTGGCTAGTCATATATGACTTGGATCTTAGTTGGATCAACATGTACCCCATGCTCATTAATAATTTAGCCCAAGTATTGGACCCTGTTCATGCCAAAGGAGCATTTTTCCAAGTTGGAATATAGCTTGTGTTGTCACAGAGTGCTCAAAACCTATTTAATATGTCGCATGTGCTCCTCCCAAGTTCTCCTGAAGATGAGGATGTCATCCAAATATACCACCACAAAAGAGTTGGTGAAGGGTCTCAATACATCATCCATCAACCTTGTGAAAGTGGCTGGTGCATTTGTTAAGCCAAAGGTCATCACCAACCATTTAAAGAGACCTTCTTTAGATTTGAAAGTTGTCTTCCATACATCAGTTGGTTCGATGGGAACCTAGTGGTAGCTAGACTTTAGGTCAATCTTGCTGAAGAACTTTTCCCCCTTGATTTGGTCAAGAAGGTCATCAATTCTAGGAATTTGGTATCGATTCTTGACTGTGATTTTGTTTAATGCTCTGTAATCAATGCAGAGTTTCCAGGTCTCGTTCTTCTTCTGCACCAATACAATCAGGCTTTCACAAGGGGAGGATATGGGTCTAATGTGCCCCTTTTGAAGAAGCTCTTGGATTGGATGCTTGATTTCATTATTTTCCATCACTGAGTGATGATAGACTGGCCCATTAGGCAGAGGTGCACTGGGGGTTTAGATCAATTGGATGCTTGACTTGGCAGTGCGTCGATACCCAGGTGGGTGAGGAGAAGATGTCTCTGTACTCTTCCACGATCCCCTCCACTTTCTTCTGCTGCAAAGAGAGGTTATGTGTAGAGGCCACAAATGTGTCGATGACCTTCTGCTTACTGTGAGCATGGATCATAAAGAAGATGAACTTCCCAATATGTTAAATGAACTTACTGCATTTCTTAGCATAGATTAAAGAAATAGCGGTAGGTGGAACTACCTCTAGTATCATGTACAATTGTCTGACCAAAGTAATAATAACATTGCAGGGTCTAGACTCATACATAGCATGATGCTTCCACAAATATGGATGTCCTAAAAGAACATCACAAACTTCAAGGGGAGAAATATCACACAATACCTCGTCTTTGAAAGGCTTGATGTCGTAGGGCAGAAGACACTGTTGGTTGACACAGAGATCTATTCCTTGGCGAAGCCAGCCGATGGTGTAGGGCTGCGGGTGCGGTGTCGTCAGCAGGTCCATCCACTTGACAACCTATGCCGAGATCATGTTCTTCTGACTACCACTATCGACAATGAAATGAAGTGGATCCCCCTTTACCCACATCTATGAGTGAAAGAGGTGTTCCCCTTCCTCTGGTTCTTCTGGTTTGCTTGGCTGGACTTTGGTGGTAGTGACAGTGGCACTGGGTTAAACATCGATAATTTTCTTCCCTCCTGGATTTGATTCGGAGTCATAATCGACCTCTGAATCAAAAGCATTCAGCTCGGCCACAAGTGATTGCTTGGAGTAGCATTCTTCGGTGTTGTGCCAAGGGATTCTATTGTATTCACACCATTTTCCCGTGTCCTTCTTCATCTTCTCATTACCCTTCTTGTGTTGTGGCTTAGATGGGTTGTCCTGAGAGTGACCATATTTTTTCTGTCCCTTGTTTTGTGGGTTGGGGCTAGCTTTTCCCTCCTTCGGCTGTGAGGAGTCTACATATCCAAACTCTCGCCTCTTCTGCTTAAATTTATTCTCGATCTTAAAAGCATATCCATGAGTCATACCCAATGAGGCAATGTCTAGAAACTCCATTTCTGTTTTAATTTATCTATGCAAATAACCACAGTATTTTAGCACTAGATGTCACTTAGAGTCTTTGATACCCAATTTGGTGCACAGGGTATAGAAAATATTGGTGAAATCTGGTACTGTCTGGTCCCTTTCCTAACACAAGGTGGTCCATATGGTGTATTGGTCCTCGTATCTTCCAACCGGGTAGTATTGTTCTTTAATGGAATCCCGGAAGGAATCCCATGTAGGGGTGACCAAAAATATTGCAGATTCCTCTATGGCCCTTTGCTCAGAGTAAGTATCCCACCAGTCCTTAGCATGGGGGGTGACCTTGAGGAGTGAAAAATTAATATTTTCCCTATCGGAAAATTGTGGACCGAAAAATACCCTTCAAGTATATTCAACCATTTATCTACATCATTCGCATCTATCAGTCCTTCAAATAATGGAATATCAAAATTTACTTGTACCTGGAAGGGGGTTGCATGGCCGCTGTATGAAGATGTTTCTCTTGTGGGTAGCCGCCGAAGGATCTGAGAAAATTTGTCCATCATTTTGTCCCTTTGTCACACAAGGGATTCCTCAAGAAACATTTTAAAAGTATCTCCTGCTCCATTATCTTTATTTTCATCCCCCATGGGTTGTTGTCGGGCTCGATGTGGTTGATCTTGCAAAGGCTTGATTGGTCTGAGTCCCAATTTCTTGTACCCAGATCTTGTCGGGGACATGCACGAAGAAAAATAAATGAAGAGCAGACTTCTCTAATACCATTGATCTAGATTTAGGAGTGGAACAAACTGATTAACAAACTAAATACAATAAACACAAAGATATGGAGAATAAAACAGATATCTAGTGAACAATATCTTCTATTGAATAAATGAAATAGGCTGAAACTATAAAACTGCAAAACTGAAACAACTTGCACAAATGGTGGTAGCTATCTCTGAGAAGAGATGTGGCTGCTATGTGCATCCGTCTAAGAAGAATGATTAAAATGAGGCTCCAGAGGCCTTTTTAATATTACTCATGAATTCCAAAACCCTAGACATCCAAAAACCTAACCCTAGGAGGTGAAATGCCAAAAGTCATGTGGGCCCCGATGGATAAGTTGGTACCTCAACTTTCTCAAGGTCGTAAGTTTTGCATACGACCTCCTTGTTAGGTGCGTGATAGCCCTTTGGAAAGGTATTTTTGAGAACTACACATTACACCATGAAACTCTAACTCGATCTATAGTTTGAATGTGACAAGCCAAAAAAACATTGTTTAGGGCCCCAAAACAGCCTTGGAAGTATAGAAACATGTGTTGACATTAAAACATCCAAAATAATCCAGTTGCATTAGGTGGGAGGCTACCAGTCTCCTCTTGGAATATGTGTAGGGCTTCAGACATCCTCGAAAGTGTAAAACCCACAATTACAAAGAATTACAGAAGAACGTGTTGAACTAAAAATTGTCAAGAGGAGCGAGTTGGAATAGGTGGGTGGCCACCAATATCCACCTAGATCAATACCGAAAAATGATTTTCGGCCTTAAAAATCCCAGAGCAACCTTCCAGTGTGCCATGACCTTTTCTTTTCATGATCTCAAGAATGTTGTCGAAGCTTACCTAGATGATCTTACTACTCACTCTCGCAAGAGAGTTGATCACTCCGCTCACCTTCGATTAGTATTTGAGAGATGTTGTTACTGTCACATTCATTTGAAGCTTCACAAGTGAATCTTCTACATTAGGTATGTCCGTATTTTAGGATTTTTAGTGTCTAAGCATGGAATCATGGTATATCCTATGAAGGTTGAGGCAATACTTTGATTTCCTCTCCCACACAACATTAGACAACTTCAAGGTTTACAGGGGAAGGTTAATTTTCTGTGTCGCTTCATAGTGAACTATTCCAATTTAAATAAGGGTTTCATGCATCTTTTGAAGAAGGAAACTCTGTTTATATGGGATGACCGAGCCCAGGAATCCTTTGATGCTCTTAAGAAATCTTTGGTATCGACACCTTTGTTGAAGCCTCCAAACTACAGTAGATACTATTTGCTTTATTTCGCCGCATCCAAAGGGATGGTTAGTATGGTTCTGTTTCAAGAGGATCATGAGCTCCATGAGCACGATGTCTACTATCTCAATCAAAACCTATTCGGTCCTAAACTTAAATACTCTCACGTAGAGAAACTAGCCTTGGACGTCGTACATGTGGTTCAAATATTACGACATTATATATTACTTTGCAAAACTACCGTAGTTGCGGATATCAATCCATTTCAATACGTCCTCACTAGGAATATCATAGGGGGGAATACAATAAGTGGATTGTTATTTTACAAGAATTTGATCTCGATTTTGCTTCGGCGAAGTCTAAGAAATCGCTATTTTTTTTTGAGTTGATATCGGACTTCCCTTGACTAGATGAGGACATTTTTCATGACAATTCGTTCGCAGATGAACATATCTTCCTTATATCATCTTTGAAACCATGGTATGGAGACATTATAATATATCTTCAAACCTTGAATCTACCCCATCGTTTTTCGAGAGACAATCGACAATGTATACGTCATCAGGATAAAAACTACCTTATCATCGACGACACTTTGTATCGTTGAGCGGTAGATAATATTTTATGTATTTGCTTGACTCACAAGGAAGTTGAATCTGCTCTCAATGACTGTCATAGTAGGGCTTGTGGTGGTCATTTATCCAAGCTTGCAATAGCCCAAAAAATATTTCAAGTCGATTATTTTTGGCCATGTTGGCCCTTGGTTATGGAAGGAAGTGAAGAGTAAGGAAGAAGAGTGAAGTGTGAACTGCACGGAAGGCACATTAATTGAGAATGGGTCAAAGTGGTCAAAGAAGCATACAATAAGGAGCGAAGTAAGGGAAATCTAGCCGTTGAAAGAGAATTTAAAGGAAGTCAGATCAAAAAAGAATACAGATCTTAGACAACTCAACAAGTGGAAAAAGCCACCGATGGATGCTCTGGAGCACCTCAAAGGAAAGAAGGAAGGACAGGCTGGTGAAGCCCTTAAAACACAGATCAAGTTGACCTAGGGTTTTGGTATTTAGGGTTTTGACACTTAGTGTTATAATCCTAAGTTGCACCACACATGCAGACCTGGAATCAAGCCATCTTACTTACTATTTTTTCCAAGCCAATACAGAACAACTCTTCTTAAAATCACTATTTTTGAAGATGTACACGCCCTGCACCACTACTGCCCACGTATGTACACTAGCTGCACCACTACTGCCCACGTACGCTAGCTGCAGCATTACAGCCCATGTATACCCACAAAAGTTGCAAAAAATAAAAAGTTGCAAGGGATTCATTGAGATTACGGGCTATTGGGTGGTTTCTTAACCAATTGACCGCCTATAGCCCATTACCTAACCGAATAACCATATTTTTGTCATATAAAAAGAGGTTTTGGGGTCTCATTCCAAGGAGAAACATAGCTACAATGAAATTCTGCCCATTTCACTTTCCCCCCTTGCCCCAAGAATTTGTAGCCACATTGTGAGTTTTGAGCCAGAATTCCCTATTATTTCCTTTTTCCTCATCCATAAGCCTATGCCCATTCTCTAGAGAGAAGTGTGAGAGAAGAAGGATACATGGAAGCAGTTGGAGCTTGGTGAAGAGGATACTAGGACCGGGTTCAAGGAGCAGTCGTCGATCTCATTTTGTAAGTAACTCAGTGAGATTAATATAAAGAAGTACTTTTTCCGTCCGCCATATGATGTGTTCAATCTTCATGTTTGATCTACATTTTGTTATGAAATCTAACCCACTAATTCGTATATAGAATGCATGTTCATATTTTCTTGTTTGTTTTTTGGTGAATGCAGGTTAGTCTTGGGAGGATATTTGCAGTCGATAAGAGATCGAACACAAAAGGACCAACACCGGATGCAGAGTTTAAGGTAAGACTACTGGATTCCTATACTTTGTACTTTATGCATGAATGTGGGGTGTTGTCGGGATAGTTTTTAAAAGTAGGAGACTTTAGATGGTTATCTTTGCCTGCACTTTAGAACCCTAGTGTAGTCTGTAGGGGGGTTTTCCCACTATAGCACTTAAGCTTCGGTCTAAGGGTGTCAAAGAGTCATGTAATGTATAAATAAAGGTCTAGGGGACCTGGGATGTGTTGGATCATGTTGTTATGGTTAATGTTTGTCGATTGTTTCCATTATCGAGAGAGAAGCATTGTGTTGCAAGAGCATTATTGAGTCTGTAAGATCTTCAGCTGGGTGCGTAGGGAGGGGAGAGAAAGAGAAGGAAAGAGAGAGAGATCTGTAGCTAAGTGTGCATATAGAACTGTATGTTTCCATTTAATATATCAAGAAACACAGTTCTATGGACGTATCCCTAGGGAGAGGGTGAACCATGTATATCTTATTGTCACGTGTGATGGTTGATGTGTTGTTTTCTTTCTGTTATACTATTATTGCATTGTTGTGTTAGATATGAGATATAACCTGTGAAGTAAGCTTAAGCATGGTAAAGAATAGCTAGGTGGCTGTGTGTTGTTTCCTTGGATCCACTTTTCATTTCCTCTGGTTGTAGACACCTGTGTCTTGCAACCCCATATTGCTACTTCGGGTGAGACTGCAACTGCTTCGCAGGTGTTTTCGAAAGGGACAATAGTTAGGGCTTGTTGGTGTGCTGTTAGATTTGAACCCTGGTTCTGCCCCTTTGCCAACAAATGGTTTCGATGTCGGGATCAAGATCTTCTTGAGGGAATGTTAAGGTGGTTTCCATCAAAGACAGATATTTAAAAGTGGATAGAAGAACAAGAGAAGGACTTTGTCGAAGCTCAGAACAAGAACCCTAATATTAGTGCAAAAGACTGGTTGGGAAGTACATTTTTACCGACATACACAAAATTTTCTTTGGAGCAGTTCATAAAGAGTTATACGAGTGGTTAGCCAGATTAGCAGATATCTAGTTTGAAATCAGATCTAGACCACCTGTGGTTTGGACGTCGGTACTGATCAAGAAGGTCAAGAGAGTTGATAACGTCGTGTCAAGAGTAGTAGATCACTGGTTTGATAACACTATTGGAGGGTACATTAGTGAGTTTGCTACTGACAGAGTAGAGTCATATAGCCAAGTAGAGAGATATTTCTTTAAAGGACCTAGAGGAAAATTTTTACACTTTTTGAAGTGAAAGATCAATATGTTATTGCATGATAAGAACATATTGAAGATACAATGATCGGTCGGATTGAAAATCTAATGTTCAAGAACTTAGACAGTGACAACGACACAGAGGTTGGGCATACATGCAGTGGGAGAACCTTTAGAGAGGTTCATCTGGTGAACCTGTTTGAGCAGAGTCGCGAGCCACTGGCACAGGACGAAGGGTGCTACAGTGGAGAAGAAGAATATTTATTGAATGAGGAACATTCATAGTCTGCTAGGGCAGAGGAGAGGGAGACTGAATAACCTCGCCGAGAAGAATCATAAATTTTAGGGACTGAGCCTACCGTTGAAGTAAGTACTACTACTTCCCCTATTCTTTTAGCAACATTAAGTAACCAGAGTAGTCTGAGTTATTAGAGCACTCAGAGCACTGTTACCAACAGTTCAGTACATACTCAGTCAAGAAACCTAGGAAGATCTATGGCAGATGAAATGAGGCTACCTATTTTTAGAGGAGATGAATCCGAAGATCCTGATCAACATTGGTTCTTATGCGAAGATGTATGGAGTATTAATCAAGTCAATGACGAAGTTGTTAAGAGAGCTCAGTTTAGTACTACCTTGAGTGATCACGCACTGAGTTGGTACATGAAGTTTGTTAAAGGGATTGTACAACCTAAATCGCCAAACAATATCAATACGGTGTTGAGTGTAGAACTCAAGAAACCTAAGTCAGAGTCATAGTGCATTACAGAACTGAAAGAAATCAAGTAGAGAGTATCTGAACCTGTTTGGGAGTTTGATCAGAGTTTTAAGACCTTGACAGGCCATTTGAGTTTTCAAATTCCAGATGAACAAAATAAGGAATGGTTCATTGTTTCCCTCTTACCACACATCAGAGTTCATCTGATGCAACAGAAGGTCACTTCATAGGCTAAGGCACTGAAGATCACCATGAAACTAGAATCAACCCCTATGGGAGAATCTAGCTCAAGTATGAGTCAAATTTTGAGTCATCTAACTAGATTATCTCTACAGGTCGAAGATATGAAGAAAGAAAAGGGAAAAGATAAAAGAGAAGACATCTAATGCATCAGATGTAAATGAGAGGGCCATGACAAGGAGAATTGTCCTCTATTTAATGAGTACTTAGCCTCTGGAGATCTGAGCCCTTTGAAGCAGGTTACTCTACCCTAGTTCGAGGTATGTAGAAATAGACATCACCCTGGTGAATGTTATTACATGCAAAAATATGTCCAGACACCTACCAACCTTTACTTCACATTCTATAAATCTGTGGGGCATGATGAGAAGGATTGTAGGGCTTATGACCTCTTGCATGAAAGGTCAAGAGATATATATAGGATTCAAGGAGAATTACAACAAGAGGGAAATACTATGTAGTTTAATTCCCTAGGAAGAGGAAACTTCAACCCTCGTAGTGGATTTAGAGGAAGAGGACGAGGAGGAGGCATGGGTCGAGGTTGAGTTCAGATCATTTGTTATAACTGCGCCCATCCGGGTCATTTGGCAAGGGACTATCAGAAATGTTGTACCACATGCAGCTACTGCAACTCATTTGAACATGTTATTGAGGATTGCCCCGCATTGTTAGCAAAACTTCAGGAGAGACGAGGAGGAAACCAACAAGTCCAATTAATATCAGTTGAATCTTGCGGAGAGGATCCCAGAGTTGTTGTTATCACGAGAGGAGGCGCTGCTACAGAAGAAGATAGGGTGACTCCAGAAACGACCATAGAGGGATGAAGAATCAAAAGAGCTACAGAGAAGACATAATTGTTTGATCCAAGGAAGGAGAAGCAGACTTTTGAAGAGGCAGGAAGAGAATTTGGAGGAGAACATGATTCTTCATCGAAGGCACAACCAAAAGTGAGAGAATGTGGGATGCCTCTGGAATTTGATCAGTCTGCATCACCTGGAGAAGGAAAAGAGGTAATCAAGCTTATGGAATTCTTATGTACTTGCATTAATTTGATTAAGGATGAAAGAGCCATACAAGAACTACAACACTTGATCAGATAGTACGAGATAGGAAGAATAGAACCTATGCCGAGTAGGGTTGTGAACCAAGTATCTAGGAAGAGGAAAAAAAATAAGGAACTACACCTCAATGTTCATATTGGAGACTACGACATAGATTATGTGGTCCTCGAATTGGGATCAGAAGTCAATGTTATGATGAAGTAGACCTAGGCACTGATGGGAAAACCTAAGTTGATTTACTCCCCTATTAGGCTCACGATGGCTAATCAGCAGGCAGTAACCAACTTTGGAAGACTGGAGCATGTCCCTGTGGACATCGACGAGGTAAGGATGTTTGAAGACTTCAAGGTGATTGAGATAGTTGAGGATAGTTGTTCACATCCTGCGATGTTAGGCATTGATTGGGATTTCAACAATTCGACTATTTTTTACCTAAAGAAAAGAAGAATAACATTCAGAGGTGATGGCCTTAGGGTCATTGCAGCTCTTGATCCTGATGAAGGTCACATATACATAGAACCTGTCAGAGAAGAAGACCATGCTTATGAACTAGAGAATATATACAAATTGATAGCCAGACAACAGGATGACATTAATCCTACAACATACAGGAATTTTAGTTGGCAAAGTGAAAGCGCATGTTTATTAGACTCAGAAAAAGCACTCGAGAATTGGTAGAACAAAATGTATGAAGTCTCTACACGGAGGTGTGCCAGATTGACTAGGGAAGTTCACTGGATTGGAACAAAAGTAAGTAATCTACCCACATTTGATGGTTTAATTCATTTAGAAACGTTCTTATTGGAATTTGAAGAAATTGTACTAGTACCACATAGGTTGTTGGCACTGGATGAAGCCTTGAAAGCAACGCCAACAAGATGGTGGGGAACACACAATAAGAACATCGCAGAGTGGGTACAATGTCTCACTTTGATGATAGTGCATTTTTTAGAACAAGTCGAAGGGTGCAAAGTTCGATACACAGGTCAGAGCTATCCGAAGGACCATGTGCGAAGTTGTGAGGAGGCGTGGGGAAATATTCCTAAAGAACAGTGGGTGCATAAATTCATTAACACTTTGGACACAACGCCTATCAACTGGTATATTCAAGAAGAACTGTGTCTCACCACTTCATATTGGTATGGTATGACCCATAACTTTATAGCTACATTTTTATTTGAAAGTCAGTACCCCACGGTAGATCAGGCTTTACAAGTTTTAAGATAGAAAGTCTTTGAGGAGGCACCTAACCTCCCTGTTGAGCAAGAGGAAGATGAATGGACTGCACCTTTTAAGAAATTAAAGGTTGCTACAATATCAATGTTGATGAAGATGATGATCCTAGGGATGTGAACATCACAGAAACTGAAGGACAAAGAGACATAGAAGGGCCAGGGGTTGAACTACCTTTCATTGAGCAACCAATCAAAATCAAGAAAGTTAATATTGGATCAGAGCAGGCACCTAAGTTGGCAAACACTAGATATTATTGGGATGATGCCACTATTGATAATATTACCGAATTACTGCATGAATATTAGGACTTGTTCCCAACTAAGTTCACCGATATGAAGGGAATTAAAGGGCCCATGGGAGAAATGAAGAATCAGGATGATTTTAAGGATGGAGATTTATTTTAAAATGTAGAAACCTTGGGAAATATTACTAATCCTTCATATGTCAACTATAAATATTTGGCAATATTTTTTAAAAAATAATCAAATTTCTAAGTATTTTATGTAGTTTTGATAAAATTTTGGCGATTTTTAAGGTAAAATAATTTTATCCTATAGAATTTGGGCGAATCATTTTTAAAATAGCGAATCTCGTTTTTGGAAAAACCATAGAAAATTAGCCCATGAGTGAAATTTAGCTCTTAAAATCATCCCCATTGAAGATCCCCTTGAAACCAGATGCAAGGCCAGTCAAGTAGATACCCTAAAGACTGAATCCAAAGTACAAGCAAAAAGTTAGGGTTGAACTAGACAGAATGTTGAAAGTAAGAATCATAGAACCTGTTGAAGAATCATAATGGATTAGCCCTATGGTGGTCCAGGATAAAAAGACATGAGCAATCAAAATCTGTGTATATTTAAGGAAACTGAATGATTCATGCTTACATGATCCATTCCCCACACCCTTTATCGATGAAGTGTTAGATAATGTAGGAGGATAAGAGGTCTTCTCATTCACAGATGTATTTTCAGTTTATCATCAGATCAGGATTGCTAAGGAAGACAGGCATAAGACCAAATTTGTGACATAATGGGGTTCTTTTCAATACACAGTGATGCCCTTTGGTTTGAAGAATGCACCAACCATATTTTCCAAGGTGGTCATCGACGCATTCAATGAATTTTTACATAAATTTTTGGAAGCCTATTTTGATGATTGGATTGTTTTTAGCTTATTGAAAGGCCATATCGAATGTTTAAGACTGATGTTAGATAAATGTAGGCAATGTCAGATTGCCCTGAATTAAAAAAAATGTATTTTCTTTTCACCCTTTGGAGTGATGCTAGGGCATATTGTGTGTAAGCATGGATTGTTGGTAGACCCTTCCAAGATTGCCATCATTGTCGATCTACCTCTCCCTACTTTGGTCAGACAACTGCGCACTGCATTGGGGCACACTGAATACTACATAAAGTTCATCAAGGGCTATGCATAGATAAAAACACCCATGAAAAATATTTTAAAGAAAGATTGAAAGTTTCAATGGTCAGAGGAATGCCAACAGAGCTTCGATACACTAAAGCAAAAAATGGTTACTGCACCTATTTTGATTTTCTCAGATTGGAGCAAGGAATTCCATGTCCATGTCAATGCTTCATCTATTGCATTAGGAGAAGTGTTAGCACAACCTGGAGCAGAAGATATTGACCACCCTCTAGCCTTTTCTAGTAGGAAGCTCTCTATAGCTGATATAAATTACACTACCACCGAAAGAGAAGGTTTAGCTATGGTGTATGCGCTGCAGAAATTTCAACACTACTTGTTAGGAGGACACTTTAAAAAGTTTACTGATCACTCTGCATTGAAATACTTAGTGAAAAAGCCAGTGTTGGGGGGAATAATATGTAGATGACTACTGCTATTCTAGGAATATTGTTTTGAGATTGTGGTCAAGCCAAGAGGAATGAACAAGGGACCTGACCACTTGTCTAGGTTAGAACATGGAGAGGAACCTACCATTTTGGAGGACACACTACTAGATGCACAGTTGTTGGCCATCAAAAAGGTTGATGATCACTTCGTCGAGATAGTCCAGTACCTATCTACATGAATGGCACTCTGCGAGTATACAATTGTTCCGAAGAAACAACTGGTAGTTCGTGCTGCAGATTTTTCACTTATAGTTGGACAACTATATAAGATGGGACCTGATGAGATCTTGAGGAGATGTGTTATGGATGCATAAAGACCACTAATTTTGGCAGAAGCACATGAAGGCATCGCAGAAGGACACTATGGAAGGAAAGAAACATCACAAAATATGCTTAGAGCTGGGCTCTGGTGGCCCACTTTACACAAGGATGCTAAGGAATACTACAGAGCCTGCGATGTATGGCAAAGAGTTGGGAAACCTTCCAGAAGAGATGAGATGCCTTTAGCACCTCAGTTAACATTAAAAGTATTTGAAAAATGGGCCATTGATTTTGTGGGACCTATCAACCCACCAAGAAAGGGCATAGGAGCTCGATACATCATCACTGCTTTAGAGTATTTGACTAGATGGGTAGAAGCAAGAGCAGTTAAGGACTGTAGTGCAACTACAACTGCGTGGTTCATATTTGATGATATCATAACCATATTTGGATGCGCAAAGATCCTTATGAGTGATCAAGGTACACATTTTATTAGTAAGACCATTGATGCCTTGAATCAGGAATTTGAAGTCCACCATCAGAAGAGCACGCCATACCATCCACAAGAGAATAGTATAGTCGAAGCTTTCAATAAGATCTTGGAGACAAAACTGACGAAGATTTGCAGTGTGAATAGAGATGATTGGGATTTGAGAGTGCCAACAATGTTATGGGATTATCGAACCACTTGCAAAAAGCTGACAATGCAGACTCCTTTTAAGTTAGTTTATGGCCTAAAAGCAGTGGTACCCATGGAATATTTGGTTCCTAGTTTAAGAATTGCAGCATTTACAGATATGGATGACACTGGGGATGTTCAAGAGAGGTTCGCGTAGTTGGTAGAACTAGAGGAAGACATGTTTATTGCAGGATTTCATTAGCAGGTACAGAAGGAATGAGAGAAGGCCTACCATGACAGACATATCAAGAAGAAAGCATTTAAGCAAGGATATTTGGTATTGGTATATGACAACAAGTTCATGAAGCATCCAGGGAAGTTCAGGACACACTGGCTAGGACCATTTGAATTTGATTATGTTACAAAAGGTGGAGCTGCGCAGTTGAAGACTCTAAATGGAGAATGGAAGGAAGGTTTGGTAAATGGGAGTCGATTGAAATTGTATTATGACAACCAACTACCTCACAGCTCTCACTAAAAGAAAAGGAAGAAGGGTATAGGTACCAGGTGTAGTTGAAACTGGGTATTAGACACAGAAAAGACAGTATTCACAAGGAAGGGATGGATAGAGCATAAAGCAAAGGCTGCTCTGCGCAATCTGTAGTCGAAGTGATATTGATGGTTGAACCCTGCAGTGACTCCGGACGAGTCACATGTGAGTTTTGGGGGCCTGTTGGCCCTTGGTTATGGAAGGAAGCAAAGAGTAAGGAAGAAGAGCAAAGTGTGAACTGCGCGGAAGTCACATTAACTGAGAATGGGTCGAAGTGGTCAAAGAAGCATAAAATAAGGAGCGAAGTAAGGGAAATCTAGCCGTTGAAAGAGAAGATAAAGGAAGATAGAACATCAAAGAATATATATCTTGGACAACTCAACAAGCGGAAAAATCCACTGACGGATGCTTTGGAGCACCTCGTGGGAAAGAAGGAAGGACAGGTTGACAAAGTCCTTATAACATCGATCAAGTTGACCTAGGGTTTAAACACCTAGGGTTTTGGTATTTAGGGTTTTGACACTTAGGCTTCGGTTTAAGGGTGTCCAAGAGTCAGGTAATGTACAAATAAAGGACTAGACGACCTGGGATGTGTTGGCTCATGTTGTTATGGTTAATGTTTGTCGATTGTTGCCATTCTCGAGAGAGAAGCATTGTGTTGCAAGAGCATTATCGATTCTGTAAGATCTTCAGCTGGGTGCGAAGATCAAACCCTGTAGCTAGGTGCGCAGGGAGGGGAGAGAAAGAGACGGAAAGATAGAGAGATATGTAGCTAAGTGCGTAGATAGAACTGTATGTTTCCATTTAATATATCAAGAAACACAGTTCTGTGGACATAGCCCTAGGGAGAGGGTGAACCACGTATATCTTGTTGTCCTATGTGATGGATGTTGTGTTATTTTCTTTTTGTTATACTGTTATTACATTGTTGTGTTATATCTGAGATATAACCTGTGAAGTAAGCTTAAGCATGGTAAAGAATAGCTAGGTGGATGTGTGTTGTTGCCCTGTATCCACTTTGCATTTCCTCTGGTTGTAGACACCTGTGTCTTGCAACCCCCTATTGCTACTTCGGGTGAGACTGCATCTGCTCTACATGTGTTGCCAAAAGGGCCAGTAGTTAGGGCTTGTTGGTGTGCTGTTAGAGTTGAACCCTGGGTCTACCCTGTGCCAACATGCCATCAATTTTTAAAGATTGTGCTGAAGCGGTCAAGAAGTGTCACCCTTTCCAGGTGTTCGCTTGGAAAATAGGCTCGCGCCCAACCCCTCTTCACCCAGTCGTCATTGTTGGTCCCTTCACTGAGTGGGGGGTAGATTTTATGGACAACAACCTAGCCTCGACTGGGGGGCACTAGAATATTATCCTAGTTGTGGATTACTTTACTAAATGGGAAGAGGCCATTCCTACTGTTAAATATGATGGTAAGACTACAACATTCTTTGTATTCAACCAGATTATAACCTGGTTCGGAATCCCTAGAGATATTTTTACTGATCATGGAATTCACTTTCAAAAAGAAATGATGAAAGAGTTAGCATCAAAACTAAGGTTTAATCATGGTCATTCTCCCCCTTACTATCCCTAAGAAAATGGACAAGTAGAGGCAGTGAATAAATCTCTCAAGACCATCTTGCCAAAAAATGTTAGCCCGAGTAAATATTAGAATCTGATGCTTTACCTTGTACTTTGGGCATACCGAACCTCGGTAAATACTTCCACTAGTTTATCTCATTTTCAGTTAGTATGTGGTGTGGAGTCAATTCTTCTGATTGAATGTAAAATCCCTTCCCTTAAGTTGGAAATTGAGCTCCTACCTGACACATTTGATCTTGAAGAATGCCTCGTACACCTGGACCATCTTGATGAGAAGCGTCGAGAGGCCTCTATAGCTATCAAAGTGAATAAACGACGTGTTAAGGTTCACTATGATAAGTTTTTTTGTCCTTGACAGTACGCTGAGGGTGACTAGGTTCTCCTTTATGACCAAGACAAAGAACCATTGGGGGTAGGAAAGTTCAACACCATGTGGCATGATCCTTATATCGTGTGACGTGTCTTAGAGAAAGGAGCATATGAATTGGAAGATTATGAAGGGAATATGTTGGATGAGCCCAGAAATAGGCTCTACCTTCAAAGGTATTACACTTGAGCCCTCAATCTTGGGTGGGACCTTTTGTATACTAGTGTATCTTAGTGTATATACATATTTTCCTTTGTGTCATTGGCTTGCTTATCGAGTTTTCCCTTGGTTGGAAGATGTCAATGGAGTCTTTATTTTACTTAGGATTTTCATACGGTGCTAGTCGTCATACTCAGAGCATGGCTTCTGTCGTTTGGGTCATTTACTCACCCGAGGGCCAATTGGTATCTTCAGGTGGCGTTCATCTAGAGCCATCAATGAATAATGTGGCTAAGTATAGCGCCATTATAGAGCTATTACGTGACACCATTTCACATGGGTTTTTTTCATCTTTGGAGGTTTTTCTGGACTCCCAGTTAGTCGTATGTCAATTGAATGACATTTACCGTGTGCAAAATCCTACTCTACTCCGACGATTCCTACGAGTACAACTTTTAGAACGATACTTTGATTTTCTTACTTATAATCACATACATAGAAGTTATAATCATGTATCCGATGCATATACTAATTATATTTTAGATTGGAATTTGTCACATAACTAAGCAAAGAAAACACATTCATGCATTTACACATTGTAACATATATAAGTAAAGTTGAAGACCAATTTTTTTTATATTTCATCCTTTCGAGTTCAAAAAAATATGGTGTCATAGTACAAAATGGGGCTCACACCCTCAAAATACATATATGGCCGGTATATAATATGACCATGCAATCTATGCATGTGGTTTCGGATGTGTATCATGATAGCACACTACGACGTTTGTGAGACGTCGAAAGAGTCACACCCACGCACGGGGTACACCCACCACCTGTCGATGCACCGCCTCTGAAATATCCTCTACTTGAACCATAGGAATCTTGTGCATCAATTGAGATAGGTTCCCCGACACATTTTGTAGCACTCTCTCCGCATCTCCACCCCCTTGCTCATCTCCTCAACCCCTCCGTCGATGTCATGGGAATCCATCTGTTCGTCGCAGACCTACATCTACATAACAAAGCAATTGTTAATAATTGATACCATACAAAAATATTCGTGTTTTTTTATTTTTATTGAAAAACACAAAAAATTAAATATATAAAAACATTTCTTACCAATATTGTCGTAGGCGGAACCTAGTGGAAAAGGAATGTTCGGACCCCCTCAATAGTCGATCCCACCTTAAGGGTATTCGTCAATGGCTATGACATGTTGGTGCCATCATGAAAAGAACTCATCATTGTAGGGGGTTGGCACCCTACCTCCTTCTAGCCGCCTCATCACATCGTTCCACCGTGACATGACTCGATTACGCTGTCCATGTGGAGTAATATCTACTTTAGGGCTCAAGCCTGGAACTCTCTTAAAGAAAAAACTACGAAGAATGGATGCAAATCTGAAATTCCTCATTTTCCCTTGTTTGCAATCCATCAACTGGTTATTCATGTTAGCCAGTAGTGAGGTACACCAGTCATAAACAGTGGGTCTTAAAGACTCCACCACATAGAACATGAGTGGCCTTGATGCCTAGTGCAACGAGGCCGACCCTGAAATCCGTGTGAGTACAAGAACGAAGATATTTAAGCTTAGGTTCTTGATCACCCTGATTGGGAGTTGGATCACTACTTTATTTGTGTCTGCAACACAGTGGGTGGCAATGTACTCCTCCATAGTCATACCACCCCCATCCCCTTGGGCCTTGAGATTCACTACCTCACCTCAGCAAGACAATCCAACACTAGTACATATGGGCGGATTATTCCATGGAATTTTTCCACGTTTCAATTATTTTCATTTTTATTTTAAATTGGGTGGGATTTTCGTCGCTATTGCCATGAAAGTTCATCACTATAGCGACGATTATTGCATACCTCAAAGAAAATCTGTCAACACATGTGGCTTGCAACAACTAGTTGACTTTTTACGGGTCAACTTAGGCACTTTTGTCGCTATATCGACGATAGTCGATCTCTATATACCTGACTTTAAGAGACTTTGCGACACATTTGCTATAGTTGCAACATTGTTCGTGGATTTTGTTTGAGCTGTTTATTTTTCCGTCACCCACCGGTTGAACAAATCCAATTCTCGATCTACATAGCTCAGATTTTGAACTTTCAAGGTTAGTATGTTTTTTTTATTTATGTACTCATTTAACTTGTAAATTTTTGTTCAAATGAAATTTCACGTAACTTGTTTTTTCCTTGATAATATATTATATGTGCAATACCATATTTCAAAATATTTATGTCATTGGTTTTTGGATCTAGTTAGTATATTCTATGGAAATTCATGTGAAATGTTAAGAAAATTATTTTCCGAAGATATATTTTAAGAAGAGGGAAAATTACTCTATCAATAAGTCAATTCAAACATTAAAAACGAATGTCATTATATTCAATCTAGATTAATTTCACGGGCCTACAATTCCTTATGTAAATTTAATTCTTATTACAAAACCACCAACTCATAACAACTTTACTCGTTGGACTAATGTTTGAAATAGAAAATGGAAAAAAAATGCTCTTAGGTCTAATCCTATTCCTTAGCAACCTTGTTAGCTCTCTAACTTTTGTGTTTCTATGATGTTGTGCCTATATATACTAATGTCATATTTTTAGTCTAGTATTAGGTTAGGTTAGTCATATAACGTTGTATTCTTATGTGATGTTGTTTCTCTCAATTTTTTATAATCACACACAATTATAGATGTAGTGATTAATTCTAGTTTGTAGTTGATGTAACTTTTTTATACACTATTAATAAGGAGTAGCTAAAATATAAAAATTTCATGATGAAATCTACGATAACATGTTGAAATCTACTAGTCAGGCAATGAAAAATGAAAACATGCCAAAGTGTCTTAAAAAATAAAATTTTGACCATTGTATGTAGCGTAAAATTGTGACCATTGTATGTAGTTGCAAATCAACACGTCATAATTTAAACCAACCAAATCCAATTGTGGATGACAAGTGGATGGCATTCTTTTTTTAGTGGTGAATTTCAAAGATTGACATTTTCTCTACAAAACAACTTAGAGGCTAGTGTATGGTGTCGAGTGACTCAAGTTTGAGAAATTTTGACCACTTCCGTTAAATGGTCTGTAATTATTTTCCATGGTGATTCAATACACACTACTCTAAAGTACAAATTGAAGCATATCGATCTTAATAGTTAATCGATAATAAAAAATTAAAAAACATGTCAAAATGTCTTAGAAGAAATAATTGTGAGGATTGTAGGTCACTGTAAATAAACATATCATAATCGAAAGGAGTAGCTAAAATATAAAAAATTGACAACTTACTGTTTGGTATGGTGTAGGTAAGACAATTACTTGTCAGTACAAATATTTGTCACTATGAATGAAAATGATAGGAAGCTTGCTCGGTTAAGAGAGGCATTAGAGGCGAGGGGCGATGGAAAATGTTATTTCCCTTGCTATGATTGCAGGGGTTTGCAAAGAAAAAGACTTTTAAAAACAATAGTTGAAAGACATTGTAGGGAGAAGGGGCATGCTGAAGGGGGTTATGAATATCGTCCCTTGGTAAAAGGATTCAATATTTAATGTATTCTCTATAATAGTCATCATGTCATGAATTTTATTAATATTTCTTATCGAGATTTTTATATTTTCTATACACACTAACTTTTCTACATTGTTTTTAAATATATAGACGATGCCCCCAAAATGTCGATATCCAGAGAGTTATTTGCCAAGTACTAGCATAAATACTCCTTTATAGGGTGATGAACTTAGAGATCACAATATTGAAGCTGTTGATCAAGTTATTAATGATGATATCGATGGAAATAACGTTAGTGATTCAAATCAGAAAGATGAGATACATAGATTGATCCAAGACACATTTGCTCCAATGAATGAGGACAACGAGGATGATAGTCATGATGTTGATCCTATACTCGAGAAGTCACGTCAACCTCTTTGTGAAGGCACGACAACAAATATTATATCTGCTATATTGTTGTTGGTGAACTTGAAGGTTTTGAATGGTTTATCAAACACATGCCTCACACAGATACTAAGGTATTTAATTTGTTAATTATTTATGCCTGCATGTTCACAAATACTTAAAAGGTTCAAATTTTTCCTATATTGCTATTGTTTTCTAATTTGTAAATTAGTATGGATGCGATATTGATGATTAATATTGTTTACATTGACTTATTATTTTGAATTTTGTAGATTGGTAGGTTAATTTCTATTACCGACGTCAAATATTTTTCCACACACATATCGAGAAATATCTGTGATTATGAAATAAATTGGAATGGAGTATCAGGCTATTGATGCATGTTCTAATGATCATATCATATACTATGGACAATATGCATTAGAAAATGAATGCCCACAATGTCAAATTAGTAGATATCGAACCGATAAAGAGTCAAATAAGGTGCCTCGACGCAAAGTTCATCGTTATATTCTGATAATTCCACGTTTCCAACGGTTGTTTAGGTGCCAAAGTATAGCATAGTTTATGGATTTCCATGCAAAGAACATAAGTCGAGACGATGTTCTTCGAATGCCTGCATATGGTTCTGCATTGAAGTACATCGAAGAAAAGTGGCCAATTTTTAAAGAAGAACCTCGTAATGTTAGACTTTCGTTGGCAGCTGATGGTGTCAATCCATTTGGAGAGCTTCGTTCTACGTACTTAGTGTGTGATGTTTTTGTTATAAACAATAACCTTCCTCCTTGGATGTCGATCAAGATAGAGCACACAATGTTGGCAATGACTGTTCCAGGTATTTAATTATCTTTTATTTGCTTTAAAGTTTGACAAAATATTTCATTTCTTTGTTTCGTGCATGGTAATTATTTCTTTTATACATAACGACATCTAGATAAGCATAATTAATCATGAAGTACGTTGAACCAATTAGATAAGTACCAGGTTAAATATATGAATGTATATATTGAGCCTCTTATCGATTAGTTGTTGAAGTTAAGGGCTGGCGTCACTATGTATGACATCTCTAGACCAATAGGGTAAAAACGATTTCAATTCCATGGAATACTATCATGGACAATTCATGATGCTCATGGGTTCACACATTTTTGTTGTATATTGTTACTTTCTTTTGTGATTTGATATTATATATATTTATTGAAAATATCATGCATTATTTTAAATTGTAACTCTAATTCGCTACATTAATTCATATATCTTGTAGGTCTTCAAACAAAGGGTAAATTTGCATGCCCAGTTTGTGGTCCCAGGATAAAATCTCACCATTCAAGGAGTTTAGGAAAGGAAGTGTTTGATGAGTATATGCACTTTCTGCCTAAGAACCATACTTATCGAACTACAGACAAATTGTAAAGAAAAGAATGGAAAAAAACCACGAAGAATGACACCTCGCATATGGAAGTTGGAATATATTAGAAATCGTCAAGGTATGCAAATTATTTATGTATGACATATTATATAAATCTTTGGTTAATTTTATTAGTATTAATTTCATTTTGTTTGATTAATTAGTGTTAATTTCAATTTGTTGATGTTTCATGAATGTTGTTAAGGCACGAATGGGCTTCCACGAGGAATAAAAAGTTACCCAATGCAATTCAGTAGATTTCCATACTACGGGCACCTACAAATAGTTCATCTGTTTTATACAATGCATATTGGGAAGAACATAACATAATTGTTATGGAGAATATTAGATGGCAGGACTAACAAAGAGAGAATTGGAAAGATTTGTTGTGACATCCAGGAAGCTAATCATGCATTGCAAAGTGTTATTATTAATTCTAATGGTAATGGTCGTGAACATAATACTAGTCTCCCTTGGTTATTGACGGAGCAACAGAGCAATATTGTAAAAGAGGTCATTCGAAAAATTAGGTTTCCGACGAGGTTTTCGTCGAACATACAAAATATCTTAACAAAAAAAGGTGATTTTGGTGGGTTAAAACACATGATTGACATACATTCATTAATGTAATTAGTAGGTTATAATATATTTCCTTTTTGGAAACAAATAATAATTATTTGGTTTTTGTTACAGTATGTTCTACCTTTATCTCTCCCATACGACTTTGACAACAACATAAAACAAATTATTTATGTACTTGGAAAATACATGAGGTAAGTAATGTTTTATAAGGAAAATGTACTTCTTATGTGATTTTTAGTAGAACTTATTGACATATTATGTTTTATCTGCAAATTTATGTATGCCTTGATATTATTTTATTGCATCGGCATTTGTAGGTGGC
Organism: Picea mariana; assembly: GCA_032191745.1. Taxonomy (NCBI): domain Eukaryota; kingdom Viridiplantae; phylum Streptophyta; class Pinopsida; order Pinales; family Pinaceae; genus Picea; species Picea mariana. Next base: position 145,283 of record JASDQU010103136.1, read on the forward strand.
TATCATCAAAAGAAATCCATAAAGAATATGTAAGGTATTGGAAGAGAGAATTCCTTGGCTAATGTGTAAAATGCAATAATATCTACCTCCAACATTTTTCAATGCACAAGAACACTACCTCATACACCAAGTTGAGGAGATTGAATTATGTGGACCAGTACACACAAGGTCAATATGGATGGTGGAGAGGCAGTTGAAGTCATTAAAGGATTTTGTTAGACAAAGAGCACGTCCAGAGGGTTCTATGGTTGAGGATATTGTATATCAATGCATGATGTATATTAGTCAATATATACCTAAATTAGTAGAAAATATGAATGTGCCTCGCATTTGACATCTCGACTCCATCAAAAAATTTGAAGGGGAGGTCCTATTGGGGAAATGTCAAATGAGGACTTTGAAAGGTAATTATTAGATGTTGACGTAGATTTAATATATTACACATTTATTTTTCCAATTTTATTTTATCATACTGATTTTTTACAATTTTTATTCCTACATATTGAACTGTATTAAATTATTCCTTTATTAACAATATCTAATTAATGATATTAAATTGTTATTTTATCATATAGTTGCTCAAGAAT
>JASDQU010103136.1:146526-169666 GCA_032191745.1 Picea mariana
TTTTTAAAAGTCTTTTTCTTTGCAAACCCCTGCAATCATAGCAAGGGAAATAACATTTTCCATCGCCCCTCGCCTCTAATGCCTCTCTTAACCGAGCAAGCTTCCTATCATTTTCATTCATAGTGACAAATATTTGTACTGACAAGTAATTGTCTTACCTACACCATACCAAACAATAAGTTGTCAATTTTTTATATTTTAGCTACTCCTTTCGATTATGATATGTTTATTTACAGTGACCTACAATCCTCACAATTATTTCTTCTAAGACATTTCGACATGTATTTTAATTTTTTATTATCGATTAACTATTAAGATCGATATGCTTCAATTTGTACTTTAGAGTAGTGTGTATTGAATCACCATGGAAAATAATTACAGACCATTTAACGGAAGTGGTCAAAATTTCTCAAACTTGAGTCACTCAACACCATACACTAGCCTCTAAGTTGTTTTGTAGAGAAAATGTCAATCTTTGAAATTCACCACTAAAAAAAGAATGCCATCCACTTGTCATCCACAATTGGATTTGGTTGGTTTAAATTATGACGTGTTGATTTGCAACTACATACAATGGTCACAATTTTATGCTACATACGATGGTCACAATTTTATTTTTTAAGACACTTTGGCATGTTTTCATTTTTCATTGCCTGACTAGTAGATTTCATCATGTTATCGTAGATTTCATCATGAAATTTTTATATTTTAGCTACTCCTTATTAATAGTGTATAAAAAAGTTACATCAACTACAAACTAGAATTAATCACTACATCTAGAATTGTGTGTGATTATAAAAAATTGAGAGAAACAACATCACATAAGAATACAACGTTATATGACTAACCTAACCTAATACTAGACTAAAAATATGACATTAATATATATAGGCACAACATCATAGAAACACAAAAGTTAGAGAGCTAACAAGGTTGCTAAGGAATAGGATTAGACCTAAGAGCATTTTTTTTCCAATTTCTATTTCAAACATTAGTCCAACCGGTAAAGTTGTTATGAGTTGGTGGTTTTGTAATAAGGATTAAATTTACATAAGGAATTGTAGGCCCATGAAATTAATCTAGATTGAATATAATGACATTTGTTTTTAATGCTTGAATTGACTTATTGATAGAGTAATTTTCCCTCTTCTTAAAATACATCTTCAGACAATAATTTTCTTAACATTTCACATGAATTTCCATAGAATATACTAACTAGATCCAAAAACCAATGACATAAATATTTTGAAATATGGTACTGCACATATAATATATTATCAAGGAAAAAACAAGTTACGTGAAATTTCATTTGAACAAAAATTTACAAGTTAAATGAGTACATAAATAAAAAAACATACTAACCTTGAAAGTTCAAAATCCAAGCTATGTAGATTGAGAATTGGATTTGTTCAACCGGTGGGTGACGGAAAAATAAACAGCTCAAACAAAATCCACGAACAATGTCGCAACTATAGCAAATGTGTCACAAAGTCTCTTAAAGTCGGGTATATAGAGATCGACTATCGTCGATATAGCGACAAAATTGCCTAAGTTGACCCACAAAAAGTCAACTAGTCGTTGCAAGCCACATGTGTTGATAGATTTTCTTTGAGGTATGCAATAATCATCGCTATAGCGACGAACTTTCATGGCAATAGTGATGAAAATCCCACCCAATTTAAAATAAAAATGAAAATAATTGAAACGCGGAAAAATTCCGTGGAATAATCCGCCCATATGTACTAGTGTTGGATTGTCTTGCCGAGGTGAGGTAGTGAATCTCAAGGCCCGAGGGGCTGGGGGTGGTATGACTATGGAGGAGTACATTGCCACCCACTATGTTGCAGACACAGATAAAGTAGTGATCCAACTCCCAATCAGGGTGATCAAGAGCCTGAGCTTAAATATCTTCATTTTTGTACTCACACAGTTTTCAGGGTCAGCCTCGTTGCACTAGGCATCAAGGCCACTCATGTTCTATGTGGTGGAGTCTTTAATACCCACTGTTTATGACTGGTGTACCTCACTACTGGCTAACATGAATAATCAGTTTATGGATTGCAAACAAGGGAAAATGAGGAATTTCATATTTGCATCCATTCTTCATAGTTTTTTCTTTAAGAGAGTTCCAGGCTTGAGCCCTAGAGTAGATATTACTTCACATGGATAGCGTGATCCAGTCATGTCACAATGGAACGATGTGATGAGGCGGCTAGGAGGAGGTAGGGTGCCAACCCCCTACAATGATGAGTTCTTTTTATGGTGGCACCGACATGTCATAGCCATTGACGAATACCCTTAAGGTGGGATCGACTATTGAGGGGGTCCGAACATTCCTTTTCCACTAGGTTCCGCCTACGACACTATTGGTAAGAAATGTTTTTATATATTTAATTTTTTGTGTTTTTCAATAAAAATAAAAAAACGTGAATATTTTTGTATGGTATCAATTATTAACAATTGCTTTGTTATGTAGATGTAGGTCTGTGACGAACAGAGGGATTCCCATGACATCGACGGAGGGGTCGAGGAGATGAGCAAGGGGGTGGAGATGTGGAGAGAGTGCTACAAAATGTGTCGGGGAACCTATCTCGATTAACGCACAAGATTCCTATGGTTCAAGTAGAGGATCTTCCAGAGGCAGTGCATCGACAGGTGGTGGGTGTACCCCGTGCATGGGTGTGACTCTTTCGACGTCTCACAAACGTCGTAGTGTGCTATCATGATACACATCCGACACCACATGCATAGATTGCATGGTCATATTATATACCGGCCATATATGTATTTTGAGGGTGTGAGCCCCATTTTGTACTATGACACCATATTTTTTTGAACTCGAAAGGATGAAATATAAAAAAAATTGGTCTTCAACTTTACTTATATATGTTACAATGTGTAAATGCATGAATGTGTTTTCTTTGCTTAGTTATGTGACAAATTCCAATCTAAAATATAATTAGTATATGCATTGGATACATGATTATAACTTCTATGTATGCGATTATAAGTAAGAAAATCAAAGTATCGTTCTAAAAGTTGTACTCGTAGGAATCGTTGGAGTAGAGTAGGATTTTGCACACGGTAAATGTCATTCAATTGACATACGACTAACTGGGAGTCCAAAAAAACCTCCAAAGATGAAAAGAATCCATGTGAAATGGTGTCACGTAATAGCTCTATAATGGCGCTATACTTAGCCACATTATTCATTGATGGCTCTAGACGAACGCCACCTGAAGATACCAGTTGCCCCTCGGGTGAGTAAATGACCCAAGCGACAGAAGCCATGCTCCGAGTATGATGACTAGCACCGTATGAAAATCCTAAGTAAAATAATGACTCCATTGACATCTTCCAACCAAGGGAAAACTTGATAAGCAAGCCAATGACACAAAGGAAAATATGTATATGCACTAAGATACACTAGTATACAAAAGGTCACGCCCAAGCTTGAGGGATCAAGCGTAATACCTTTTAAGGTAGACACTATTTCTGGGCTCATCCAACATATTCCCTTCATAATCTTCCAATTCATATGCTCCTTTCTCTAAGACACGTCACACGATATAAGGATCGTGCCACATGGTGTTGAACTTTCCTACCCCCAACGATTCTTTGTCTTGGTCATAAAGGAGAACCCAGTCACCCTCAGCATACTGTCAAGGACAAACAAACTTATCATAGTGAACCTTAACACGTCGTTTATTCACTTTGATAGCTGTAGAGGCCTCTCAACGCTTCTCATCAAGATGCTCCAGGTGTACAAGGCATTCTTCAAGATCAAATGTGTCAGGTAGGAGCTCAATTTCCAACTTAAGGGAAGGGATTTCACATTCAATCAGAAGAATTGACTCCACACCACATACTAACTGAAAATGAGATAAACTAGTGGAAGTATTTACCGAGGTTCGGTATGCCCAAAGTACAGGGTAAAGCATTAGATTCTAGTATTTACTCGGGCTGACATTTTTTGGCAAGATGGTCTTGAGAGATTTATTCACTGCCTCTACTTGACCATTTTCTTAGGGATAGTAAGGGGAAGAATGACCATGATTAAACCTTAGTTTTGATGCTAACTCTTTCATCATTTCATTTGGAAAGTGAATTCCATGATCAGTAAAAATATCTCTAGGGATTGTGAACTGAGTTATAATCTGGTTGAATACAAAGAATGTTGTAGTCTTACCATCATATTTAACAGTAGGAATGGAGTCTTCCCATTTAGTAAAGTAATCCACAACCAAGATAATATGCTAGTGCCCCCAAGTCGAGGCTGGGTTGTTGTCCATAAAATCTACCCCCCACTCAATGAAGGGACCAACAATGACGACTAGGTGAAGAGGGGCTGGGTGCGAGCCTATTTTCCAAGTGAACACCTGTCAAGGGTGACACTTCTTGCTCGCTTCAGCACAATCTTTAAAAATTGATGGCATGTTGGCACAGGGTAGACCCAGGGTTCAACTCTAACAGCACACCAACAAGCCCTAACTACTGGCCCTTTCGGCAACACCTGCAGAGCAGATGCAGTCTACCCGAAGTAGTAATAGGGGTTGCAGGACACAGGTGTCTACAACCAAAGGAAATGCAAAGTGGATCCAGGGCAACAACACACATCCACCTAGCTATTCTTTACCATGCTTAAGCTTACTTCACAGGTTATATCTCAGATATAACACAACAATGCAATAACAGTATAACAAAAAGAAAATAACACAACATCCATCACACAGGACAACAAGATATACGTGGTTCACCCTCTCCCTAGGGCTACATCCACAGAACTGTGTTTCTTGATATATTAAATGGAAACATACAGTTCTATCTGCGCACTTAGCTACATATGTCTCTCTCTTTCCTTATCTTTCTCTCCCCTCCCTGTGCACCCAGTTACAGGGTTTGATCTTCGCAACCAGCTAAATATCTTATAGACTCGATAATGCTCTTGCAACACAATTCTTCTCTCTCGACAATGGCAACAATCGACAAACATTAACCATAACAACATGAGCCAACACATCCCAGGTCGCCTAGTCCTTTATTTATACATTACCTGACTCTTGGACACCCTTAGACCGAAGCCTAAGTGTCAAAACCCTAGGTGTTTAAACCCTAGGTCAACTTGATCGATGTTATAAGGGCTTTGCCAACCTATCCTTCCTTCTTTCCCGCGAGGTGCTCCAAAACATCCGTCAGTGGATTTTTCCGCTTGTTGAGTTGTCCAAGATCTATATTCTTTGATGTTCTATCTTCCTTTATCTTCTCTTTCAACGGCTAGATTTCCCTTACTTCGCTCCTTATTTTCTACTTCTTTGACCACTTCGACCCATTCTCATTTAATGTGCCTTCCACGCAGTTCACACTTTTCTCTTCTTCCTTACTCTTCTCTTCCTTCCATAACCAAGGGCCAACAGGCCCCCAACACTCACCTGTGACTCGTCCCGAGTCACTGCAGGGTTCAACCTTCAATATCACTTCGACTACAGATTGCGTGGAGCAGCCTTTTCTTTCTGCTCTGTCCATCCCTTCCTTGTGAATACTGTCTTTTCTGTGTCTGGTACCCAGTTTCAAGTGCACCTGGTACCTAGACACTTCTTCCTTTGCTTTTAGTGAGAGTTGTGAGGTAGTTGGTTGTCATAATACAATTTCAATCGGCTCCCATTTACCAAACCTTCCTTCCATTCTCCATTTAGAGTCTTCAACTACGCAGCTCCACCTTCTGTAACATAAGCAAATTCAAATGGTCCTAGCCAGTGTGTTCTGAACTTCCCTGGATGCTTCATGAATTTGTTGTCATATACCAATACCAGATCTCCTTGCTTAAATGCTTTCTTCTTGATATGTCTGTCATGGTAGGCCTTCTCTCATTCCTTCTGTACCTGCTAATGAAATCCTGCAATAAACATGTCTTCCTCTAGTTCTACCAACTACGCGAGCCTCTCTTGAACATCCCCAGTGTCATCCATATCTGTAAATGTTGCAATTCTTAAACTAGGAACCAAATATTCCATGGGTACCACTGGTTCTAGGCCATAAACTAACTTAAAAGGAGTCTGCATTGTCAGCTTTTTACAAGTGGTTCGATAAGCCCATAACATTGTTGGTACTCTCAAATCCCAATCATCTCTATTCACACTGTAAATCTTCGTCAGTGTTGTCTCCAAGATCTTATTGAAAGCTTCGACTATACTGTTCTCTTGTGGATGGTATGGCGTGCTCTTCTGATGGTGGACTTCAAATTCCTGATTCAAGGCGTCAATAGTCTTATTAATAAAATGTGTACCTTGATCACTCATAAGGATCTTTGCGTATCCAAATATGGTTATGATATCATCAAATATGACCCACGCGGTTGTAGATTCATTACAGTCCTTAACTGCTCTTGCTTCTGCCCATCTAGTCAAATACTTTGTCGCAATGATGATGTATCGAGCTCCTGTGCGCTTTCTTGGTGGCTTGATAGGTCCCACAAAATCAATGGCCCATTTTTCAAATACTTTGAATGTTAACTGAGGTGCTAAAGGCATATCATCTCTTCTGGAAGGTTTCCCAACTCTTTGCCATACATCGCAGGCTCTGTAGTATTCCTTAGCATCCTTGTGTAAAGTGGGCCACCAGAGCCCAGCTCTGAGCATATTTTGTGATGTTTCTTTCCCTCCATAGTGTCCTTCTGCGATGCCTTCATGTGCTTCTGCCAAAATTAGTGGTCTTTCTGCATCCATAACACATCTCCTCAAGATCTCATTAGGTCCCATCTTATATAGTTGTCCAACTATAAGTGAAAAATCTGTGGCGTGAACTACCAGTTGTTTCTTCGAAACAATTGTATACTCGCGGGGTGCCATTCATGTAGATAGGTACTGGACTATCTCGGCGAAGTGATCATCAACCTTTTTGATGGCCAACAACTGTGCATCTAGTAGTGTATCCTCCAAACTGGTAGGTTCCTCTCCATGTTCTAACCTAGACAAGTGGTCAGGTCCCTTGTTCATTCTTCCTATCTTGACCACAATCTCAAAATAATATTCCTAGAATAGCAGTAGTCATCTACATATTCTTCCCCCCAACACTAGCTTTTTCACTAAATATTTCAACGCATAGTGATCAATAAACTTCTTAAAGTGTCCTCCCAACAAGTAGGGTCGAAATTTCTGCAGCGCATACACCATAGCTAAACCTTCTCTTTCGGTGGTAGTGTAATTTATATCAGCTATAGAGAGCTTCCTGCTAGCAAAGGCTAGAGGGTGGTCAATATCTTCTGCTCCAGGTTGTGCTAACACTTCTCCTAATGCAATAGATGAAGCATCGACATGGATGTGGAATTCCTTGCTCCAATCTGAGAAAACCAGAATAGGTGCAGTAACCATTTTCTGCTTTAGTGTGTCAAAGCTCTGTCGGCATTCCTCTGACCATTGAAACTTTCAATCTTTCTTTAAAATATTTTTCATGGGTGTTTTTATCTGTGCATAGCCCTTGATGAAATTTATGTAGTATTCAGTGTGCCCTAATGCAGTGCGCAGTTGTCTGACCAAAGTAGGGAGAGGTAGATCGACAATGATGGCAATCTTGGAAGGGTCTACCAACAATCCATGCTTACACACAATATGCCCTAGCATCACTCCAAAGGGTGAAAAGAAAATACATTTTTTTTAATTCAGGGCAATCTGACATTGCCTACATTTATCTAACATCAGTCTTAAACATTCGATATGGCCTTTCAATAAGCTAAAAGCAATCCAATCATCAAAATAGGCTTCCAAAAAATTATGTAAAAATTCATTGAATGCTTCGACCACCACCTTGGAAAATATGGTTGGTGCATTCTTCAAACCAAAGGGCATCACTGTGTATTGAAAATAACCCCATTATGTCACAAATTTGGTCTTATGCCTGTCTTCCTTAGCAATCCTGATCTGATGATAAATTGAAAATCCATCTGTGAATGAGAAGACCTCTTGTCCTCCTACATTATCTAACACTTCATCGATAAAGGGTGTGGGGAATGGATCATGTAAGCATGCATCATTCAGTTTCCTTAAATATACACAGATTTTGATCGCTCCTGTCTTCTTATCCTGGACCACCATAGGGATAATCCATTATGATTCTTCAACAGGTTCTATGATTCTTACTTCCAACATTCTGTCTAGTTCGACCCTAACTTTTTGCTTGTACTTTGGATTCAATCTGTAGGGTATCTGCTTGACTGGCCTTGCATCTGGTTTCAAGGGGATCTTCAATGGGGATGATTTTAGGAGCTAAATTTCACTCATGGGCTAACTTTCTATGGTTTTTCCAAAAACGAGATTCGCTATTTTAAAAATGATTCGCCCAAATTCTAAATCGCCAAAATTTTATAAAAACTACATAAAATACTTAGAAATTTGAATATTTTTACAAAAATATTGCCAAACATTTATAGTTGACGTATGAAGGATTAGTAATATTCCCCAAGGTTTCTACATTTTAAAATAAATCTCCATCCTTAAAATCATCTTGATTCTTCATTTCTCCCATGGGCCCTTTAATTCCCTTCATATCGGTGAACTTGGTTGGGAACAAGTCCTAATATTCAAGCAGTAATTCGGTAATATTATCAATAGTGGCATCATCCCAATAATATCCAACGTTTGCCAACTTAGGTTCCTGATCTGATCCAATATTAACTTTCTTGATTTTGATTGGCTGCTCAATGAAAGGTAGTTCAACCCCTGGCCCTTCTATGTCTCTCTGTCTTTCAGTTTCTACGATGTTCACATCCCTAGGATCATCATCTTCATCAGCATTGATATTGTAGCAACCTTTAATTTCTTAAAAGGTGCAATCCATTCATCTTCCTCTTGCTCAACAGGGAGGTTAGGTGCCTCCTCAAAGACTTTCTGTCTTACAACTTGTAAAGCCTGATCTACCGTGGGGTACTGACTTTCAAATAAAAATGTAGCTATAAAGTTCTGGGTCATACCGTACCAATATGAAGTGGTGAGGCACAGTTCTTCTTGAATATACCAGTTGATGGGCATTGTGTCCAAAGTGTTAATGAATTTATGCACCCACTGTTCTTTAGGAATATTGCCCCACGCCTCCTCACAACTTCGCACATGGTCCTTCGGACAGCTCTGACCTGTGTATCGAACTTCGCACCCTTCGACTTGTTCTGAAAAATGCACTATCACCAAAGTGCGACATTACACCCACTCCACTATGTTTTTATTGTGTGGTCCCCACCATCTTGTTGGTGTTGCTTTCAAGGCTTCATCCAGTGCCAACAACCTATGTTGTACTTGTACAATTTCTTCAAATTCCAATAAGAATGTTTCTAAATGATTTAAACCATCAAATGTGGGTAGATTACTTACTTTTGTTCCAATCCAGTGAACTTCCCTAGTCAATCTGGCACACCTCCATGTAGAGACTTCATACATTTTGTTCTACCAATTCTCGAGTGCTTTTTCTGAGTCTGATAAACATGTGCTTTCACTTTGCCAACTAAAATTCCTGTATGTTGTAGGATTAATGTCATCCTGTTGTCTGGCTATCAATTTGTATATATTCTCTATTTCATAAGCATGGTCTTCTTCTCTGATAGGTTCTATGTATATGTGACCTTCATCAGGATCAAGAGCTGCAATGACCCTAAGGCAATCACCTCTGAATGTTATTCTTCTTTTCTTTAGGTAAAAAACAGTCGAATTGTTGAAATCCCAATCAATGCCTAACATCGCAGGATATGAACAACTGCCATCAACTATCTCAATCACCTTGAAGTCCGCAAACATCCTTACCCCGTCGATGTCCACAGGGACATGCTCCAATCTTCCAAAGGTGCTTACTGCCTGCTGATTAGCCATCCTGAGCCTGATAGGGGAGTAAATCAACTTAGGTTTTCCCATCAGTGCCCAGGTCTACTTCGTCATAACATTGACTTCTGATCCCAATTCGAGGACCACATAATCTATGTCGTAGTCTCCAATCTGAACATTGAGGTGTAGTTCCTTATTTTTTTTCCTCTTCCTAGATACTTGGTTCACAACCCTACTCAGCATAGGGTCTATTCTTCCTATCTCGTACTATCTGATCAAGTGTTGTAGTTCTTGTATGGCTCTTTCATCCTTAATCAAATTAAGGCAAGTACATAAGAATTCCATAAGCTTGATTACCTCTTTTCCTTTTCCAGGTGATGCAGACTGATCAAATTTCAGAGGCATCCCACATTCTCTCACTTATGGTTGTGCCTTCGATGAAGAATATTGTTCTCCTCCAAATTCTCTTCTTGCCTCTTCAAAAGTCTGCTTCTCCTTCCTTGGATCAAACAAGTATGTCTTCTCTGTAGCTCTTCTGATTCTTCATCCCTCTATGGTCGTTTCTGGAGTCACCCTATCTTCTCACGTAGCAGCGCCTCCTCTCGTGATAACAATAACTCTAGGATCCTCTCCGCAAGATTCAACTGATATTAATTGGACTTGTTGGTTTCCTCCTCGTCTCTCCTAAAGTTTTGCTAACAATGTTGGGCAATCCTCAATAACATGTTCAAATGAGTTGCAGTACCTACAAGTGGTACAACGGTTCTAACAGTCCCTTGCCAAATGACCCAGATGGGCGTAGTTCTAACAAATGATCTGACCTCGACCTCAACCCATGCTTCCTCTTCGTCCTCTTCCTCTAAATCCACTGCGAGGGTTGAAGTTTCCTCTTCCTGGGGAATTAAACTACGTAGTATTTCCCTTTTGATGTAATTCTCCCTGAATCCTATATATATCTCTTGACCTTTCATGCAAGAGGTCATAAGCCCTACAATCCTTCTCATCATGCCCCACAAATTTATAGAATGTGAAGTAAAGGTTGGTAGGTGTCTGGACATATTTTTGCATGTAATAACATTCACCAGGGCGATGTCTATTTCTACATACCTCGAACCAGGGTAGAGTAACCTGCTTCAAAGGGCTCGGATCTCCAGAGACTAAGTACTCATTAAATAGGGGACAATTCTCCTTGTCATGGCCCTCTGATTTACATCTGATGCACCAGATGTCTTCTCTTTTATCTTTTCCCTTTTCTTTCTTCATATCTTCGACCTGTAGAGATAATCTAGTTAGATGACTCAAAATTTGACTCATACTTGAGCTAGATTCTCCCATAGGGGTTGATACTAGTTTCATGGTGATCTCCGGTGCCTCAACCTGTGAAGTGACCTTCTGTTGCATCAGATGAACTCTGATGTGTGGTAAGAGGGAAACAATGAACCATTCCTTATTCTGTTCATCTGGAATCTGAAAACTCAAATGGCCTGTCAAGGTCTTAAAACTCTAATCAAACTCCCAAATAGATTCAGATACTCTCTGCTTGATTTCTTTCAGTTCTGTATGCACTATGACTCTGACTTAGGTTTCTTGAATTCTACACTCAACACAGTCTTGATATCGTTTGGCAATTTAGGTTGTATAGTCCCTTTAACAAACTTCATGTACTAGCTCAGTGCGTGATCTCTCAAGGTAGTACTAAACTGAGCTCTCATAACAACTTCGTCATTGACTTGATTAATACTCCATACAGCTTCGCATAAGAACCAATGTTGATCAGGATCTTCGGATCCATCTCCTCTAAAAATCAGTAGCCTCATTTCATCTGCCATAGATCTTCCTAGGTTAGTTGAATGAGTATGTATTGAACTGTTGGTAATAGTGCTCTGAGTGCTCTAATAACTCGGACTACTCTGGTTACTTAATGCTGCTAAAACAATAAGGGAAGTAGTAGTAGTTACTTCAACGGTAGGCTCAGTCCCTAAAGTTTCTTATTCTTCTCAGCGAGGTTATTCAGTCTTCCTCTCCTCTGCCCTAGCAGACTATGAATGTTCCTCGTTCAATAAATATTCTTCTTCTCCACTGTAGAACCCTTCGTCCTGTGCCAGTGGCTCGCAACTCTGCTCAAACAGGTTCACCAGAGGAACCTCTCTAAAGGTTCTCCCACTGCATGTATGCCCGACCTCTGTGTCGTTTTCACTGTCTAAGTTCTTGAACATTAGATTTTCAATCCGAATGATCACTGTATCTTCAATATGTTCTTCTCATGCAATAAAATCTTGATCTTTCACCTCAAAAAGTGTAAAAATTTTCCTCTAGGTCCTTTAAAGAAATATCTCTTTGCTTGGCTATATGACTCTACTCTGTCAGTAGAAAACTCACTAATGTACCCTCCAATAGTGTTATCAAACCAATGATCTACTGCTCTTAACACGACGTTATAAACTCTCTTGACCTTCTTGATCAGTACCGACGTCCAAACCACAGGTGGTCTAGATATGATTTCAAATTGGGTATCTGCTAATCTGGCTAACCACTCATATAACTCTTTATGAACTGCTCCAAAGAAAATTCTATGTATGTCGGTAAAAATGTACCTTCCCAACCAGTCTTTTGCACTAATATTAGGGTTCTTGTTATGAGCTTCGGCGAAGTCCTTCTCTTGTTCTTCTATCCACTTCTAAATCTCTGTCTTCGATGGAAACCACCTTGACATTCCCTCAAAAAGATCTTGATCCCGGCATTGAAACCAGTTGTTGGCATAGGGGCAGAACCAGGGTTCAAATCTAACAGCGCACCAACAAGCCCTAACTATTGTCCCTTTCGGAAACACCTGCGAAGCAGTTGCAGTCTCACCCGAAGTAGCAATATGGGGTTGCAGGACACAGGTGTCTACAACCAGAGGAAATGAAAAGTGGATCCAGGGAAACAACACACAACCACCTAGCTATTATTTACCATGCTTAAGCTTACTTCACAGGTTATATCTCATATCTAACACAACAATGCAATAACAGTATAACAGAAAGCAAATAACACATCAACCATCACACATGACAACAAGATATGCATGGTTCACCCTCTCCCTAGGGCTACGTCCACAGAACTGTGTTTCTTGATATATTAAATGGAAACATACAGTTCTATATGCACACTTAGCTACAGATCTCTCTCTCTTTCCTTCTCTTTCTCTCCCCTCCCTACGCACCTAGCTGAAGATCTTATAGACTCAATAATTCTCTTGCAACACAATGCTTCTCTCTCGATAATGGAAACAATCGACAAACATTAACCATAATAACATGAGCCAACACATCCCAGGTCCCCTAGACCTTTATTTATACATTACATGACTCTTTGACACCCTTAGACTGAAGCCTAAGTGCTATAGTGGGAAAACCCACCTACAGACTACACTAGGGTTCTAAAGTGCGGGCCAAGCTAACCATCTAAAGTCTCCTACTTTTAAAAACTATCCCGACAACACCCCACATTCATGCATAAAGTACAAAGTATAGGGATCCGGTAGTCTTACCTTAAACTCCACGTCCGGTGTCGATCCCTTTGTGTTCAATCGCTTATCGACTGCAAATATCCTCCCAAGGCTGACCTGCATTCACCAAAAAACAAACAAGAAAATATAAACATGCATTCTATATACGAATTAGTGGGTTAGATTTCATAACAAAATGTAGATCAAACACGAAGATTGAACACATCATATGGCGGGACGGAAAAAGTACTTCTTTATATTAATCTCACAGAGTTACTTACAAAATGAGATCGACGACTGCTCCTTGAACCCGGTCCTAGTATCCTCTTCATCAAGCTCCAATTGCTTCCACGTATCCTTCTTCTCTCACACTTCTCTCTAGAGAATGGGCATAGGCTTATGGATGAGGAAAAAGGAAATAATAGGGAATTCTGGCTCAAAACTCACAATGTGGCTACAAATTCTTGGGGCAAGGGGGGAAAGTGAAATGAGCAGAATTTCATTCTAGTTATGTTTCTCCTTGGAATGAGACCCCAACACCTCTTTTTATATGACAAAAATATGGTTATTCGGTTAGGTAACGGGCTATATGCGGTCAATTGGTTAAGAAACCACCCAATAGCCTGTAATCTCAACGAATCCCTTGCAACTTTTTATTTTTTGCAAATTTTGTGGGTATACATGGGCTGTAATGGTGCAGCTAGCGTACGTGGGTAGTAGTGGTGCAACTAGTGTACATACGCAGGCAGTAGTGGTGTAGGGAGTGTACATCTTCAAAAATAGTGATTTTAAGAAGAGTTGTTCTGTATTGGCTTGGAAAAAATAGTAAGTAAGATGGCTTGATGCCAGGTCTGGATGTGTGGTGCAACTTAGCATTATAACACTAAGTGTCAAAACCCTAAATACTGAAACCCTAGGTCAACTTGATCTGTGTTTTAAGGGCTTCACCAGCCTGTCCTTCCTTCTTTCCCGTGAGGCGCTCCAAAGCATCCGTCGGTGGCTTTTTCTGCTTGTTGAGTTGTCTAAGATACATATTCTTTTTTTATCTGTCTTCCTTTATATTCTCTTTCAACGGATAGATTTCCCTTACTTCGCTCCTTCTTTTCTGCTTCTTTGACCACTTTGACCCATTCTCAGTTAATGTGTCTTTCGTGCAGTTCACACTTCGCTCTTCTTCCTTACTCATTGTTTCCTTCCATAACCAAGGGCCAACACGGCCAAAAATAACCGACTTGCATATTTTTTGGGCTATTGCAAGCTTGGATAAATGACCACCACAAGCCCTACTGTGATAGTCATTGAGAACAGATTCAACTTCCTTGTGAGTCAAGAAAAGACATAAAATATTATCTACCGCTCAACGATACGAAGTGTCGTCGATGATAAAGTAGTTTTTAGCCTAATGATGTATACATTGTCGATCGTCTCTCGAAAAATGATGGGGTAGATTCAAGGTTTGAAGATATATTATAATGTCTCCATACCATGGTTTCAAAGATGATATAAGGAAGATATGTTCATCTGTGAACGAATTGTCATGAAAAATGTCCTCATCTAGTCAAGGGAAGTCCGATATCAACTCAAAAAAAACTAGCGATTTCTTAGACTTCGCCGAAGCAAAATCGAGATCAAATTCTTGTAAAATAACAATCCACTTATTGTATTTCCCCCTATGATATTCCTGGTGAGGACGCATTGAAATGGATTGATATCCGCAACTACGGTAGTTTTGCAAAGTAATATATAATGTCGTAATATTTGAACCACATGTACGACGTCCAAGGCTAGTTTCTCTATGTGAGAGTGTTTAAGTTTAGGACCGAATAGGTTTCGACTGAGATAGTAGACATCATGCTCATGGAGCTCATGATCCTCTTGAAACAGAACCATACTAACCATCCCTTTGGATGTGGCAAAATAAAGCAAATAGCCTCTACTGTAGTTTGGAGGCTTCAACAAAGGTGTCGATACCAAAGCTTTCTTAAGAGCATGAAAGGATTCCTGGGCTCGCTCATCCCATATAAACAGAGTTTCCTTCTTCAAAAGATGCATGAAACCCTTAGTTAAATTGGAATAGTTCACTATGAAGCGACGCAGAAAATTAACCTTCCCCTGTAAACCTTGAAGTTGTCTAATGTTGTGCAGGGGAGGAAATCAAAGTATTGCCTCAACCTTCATAGGATATACCATGATTCCATGCTTAGACACTAAAAATCCTAAAATAAGGACATACCTAATGCAGAAGATGCACTTGTGAAGCTTCAACTGAATGTGATAGTAACAACATCTCTCAAATACTAATCGAAGGTGAGCGGAGTGATCAACTCTCTTGCGAGAGTGAGTAGTAAGATCGTCTAGGTAAGCTTCGACAACATTCTTGATATCATGAAAAGAAAAGGTCATGGAATGCTGGAAGGTTGCTCTGGGATTTTTAAGGCCGAAAATCATTTTCCGGTATTGATCTAGGTGGATATTGGTGGCCACCCACCTATTCCAACTCACTCCTCTTGACAATTTTTAGTTCAACACGTTCTTCTGTAATTCTTTGTAATTGTGGGTTCTACACTTCTGAAGATGTCTGAAGCCCTACACATATTCCAAGAGGAGACTGGTGGCCTCCCACCTAATCAAACTGGATTATTTTGGATGTTTTAATGTCAACACATGTTTCTATACTTCCAGGGTTGTTTTGGGGCCCTAAACAATGTTTTTTTGGCTTGTCACAGTCAAATTGTAGATCGAGTTAGAGTTTGATGGCGTAATTTGTAGTTCTCAAAAATACCTTTCCAAAGGGCTATCACGCACCTAAAAAGGAGGTCGTATGCAAAACTTACGACCCCGAGAAAGTTGAGGTACCAACTTCTCCATCGGGGCCCACATGAATTTTGGCATTTCACCTCCTAGGGTTAGGTTTTTGGATGTCTATGGTTTTGGAATTCATGAGTAATATTAAAATGCCTCTGGAGCCTCATTTTAATCATTCTTCTCAGATGGATTCGCATAGCAGCCACATCTCTTCTCAGAGATAGCTACCACCATTTGTGCAAGTTGTTTCAGTTCTACAGTTTTATAGTTTCAGCCTATTTCATTTATTCAATAGAAGATATCGTTCACTAGATATCTATTTTATTCTCCATATCTCTGTGTTTATTGTATTTAGTTTGTTAATCAGTTCGTTCCACTCCTAAATCTAGATCAATGGTATTAGAGAAGTCTGCTCTTCATTTATTTTTCTTCGTGCATGTCCCCGACAAGATCTGGGTACAAGAAGTTGGGACTCGGACCAATCAAGCCTTTGCAAGATCAACCACATCGAGCCCGAAAACAACCCATGGGGGATGAAAAGAAAGATGATGGAGTAGAAGATCCTTTTAAAATGTTTCTTGAGGAATCCCTTGCGTGACAAAGGGACAAAATGATGGCCAAATTTTCTCAGATCCTTCGACGGTTACCCACAAGAGAAGCATCTTCATACAGCGGCCATGCAACCCCCTTCAAGGTACAAGTAAATTTTGATATTCCATTATTTGAAGGACTGGTAGATGCGAATGATGTAGATAAATGGTTGAATATGCTTGAAGGGTATTTTTCGGTCCACAATTTTCTGATAGGGAAAATATTAATTTTTCACTCCTCAAGGTCGTCCCCCATGTTAAGGATTGGTGGGATACTTACTCTGAGCAAAGGGCCATAGAGGAATCTGCAATATTTTTGGTCACCCCTACATGGGATTCCATTAAAGAACAATACTACCATGTTGGAAGATACAGGGACCAGTACACCATATGGACCACCCTGTGTCAGAAAAGGGACTAGACAGTACCAGATTTCACCAATATTTTCCATACCCTGTGCACCAAATTGGGTATCAAAGACTCTGAGTGACATCTAGTGTTAAAATACCATGGTTATTTGCATAGATAAATTAAAACAAAAATAGATTTTCTAGACATCGCCTCATTGGGTACGACTTATGGATATGCTTTTAAGATCGAGCATAAATTTAAGCAGAAGAGGTGAGAGTTTGGATCTGTAGACTCCTCACAGCCTAAGCAGGGAAAAGCTGGCCCCAACCCACAAAACAAGGGACAGAGAAAATATGGCCACTCTCAAGACAACCCATCTAAGCCACAACACAAGAAGGGTAATGAGAAGATGAAGAAGGACACGGGAAAATGGTGTGAATACCATATAATCCCTTGGCACAACACCGAAGAATGCTACTCCAAGCAATCACTTGTGGCCGAGCTGAATGCTTTTGATTCAGAGGTCGATTATGACTCCGAATCAAATCCAGGAGGGAAGAAAATTATCGATGTTTAACCCACTGCCACTGTCGCTACCACCAAAGTCCAGCCAAGCAAACCAGAAGAACCAGAGGAAGGGGAACGCCTCTTTCACTCATAGATGTGGGTAAAGGGGGATCCACTTCATTTCATTGTCAATAGTGGTAGTCATAAGAACATGATCTCAACATAGGTCGTCAAGTGGCTGGACCTGCTGATGACACCACACCCGCAGCCCTACACCATCGGCTGGCTTCGCCAAGGAATAGATCTTTGTGTCAACCAACAGTGTCTTCTGCCCTATGGCATCAAGCCTTTCAAAGACGAGGTATTGTGTGATATTTCTCCCCTTGAAGTTTGTGATGTTCTTTTAGGACATCCATATTTGTGGAAGCATCCTGCTATGTATGAGTCTAGACCCTGCAATGTTATTATTACTTTGGTCAGACAATTGTACATGATACTAAAGGTAGTTCCACCTACCACTATTTCTTTAATCTCTGCTAAGAAATGCAGTAAGTTCATTTAACATATTAGGAAGTTCATCTTCTTTCTGATCCATGCTCACAGTAAGCAGAAGGTCATCGCCACAATTGTGGCCTCTACACATAACCTCTCTTTGTAGCAGAAGAAAGTGGACAGGATCGTGGAAGAGTATAGAGACATATTCTCCTCACCCACCTGGGTATCGACACACTGCCAAGTCAAGCATCCAATTGATCTAAACCCCCGGTGCACCTCTGCCTAATGGTCCAGTCTATCATCACTCAGTGATGGAAAATAATGAAATCAAGCATCAGATCCAAGAGCTTCTTCAAAAGGGGCACATCAGACCCATATCCTCCCCTTGTGAAAGCCTAATTGTATTGGTGCAGAAGAAGAACGAGAGCTGGAAACTCTGCATTGATTATAGAGCATTAAACAAAATCATAGTCAGGAACCGATACCGAATTCCTAGAATTGATGACCTTCTTGACCAAATCAAGGGGGAAAAGTTCTTCAGCAAGATTGACCTAAAGTCTGGCTACCACTAGGTTCCCATCGAACCAACTGATGTATGGAAGACAACTTTCAAATCTAAAGAAGGTCTCTTCAAATGGCTGGTGATGACCTTTGGCTTAACAAATGCACCAGCCACTTTCACGAGGTTGATGGATGATGTATTGAGACCCTTCACCAACTCTTTTGTGGTGGTATATTTGGATGACATCCTCATCTTCACGAGAACTTGGGAGGAGCACATGCGACATATTAAATAGGTTTTGAGCACTCTGTGACAACACAAGCTATATTCCAACTTGGAAAAATGCTCATTTGGCATGAACAGGGTCCAATACTTGGGCTAAATTATTGATGAGCATGGGGTACATGTTGATCCAACTAAGATCCAAGTCATCTATGACTAGCCAGACCCGACCACACTAACCAAGCTTCAGAGCTTCTTGAGAAAGGCCAACTTCTACCGACGATTTGTGTTGGGATTCTCCCATAATGCATGGGCCCTCAGCCAAGTGACCAAGGGTGGTGGCAAGTCAAGCATGGAGGAAGGAACAACAACGAGCATTTGATGATCTGGAGCATCGCGTGTGCTCAGCTCTAGTACTCTCCTTTCTCGATATGCAACAACCATTCGAGATTGAGATTGATGCATTTGACTATGTTGTAGGCACATTTCTCACTCAGCACGGTCATCTGGTGCCATACCATAGTGAGACACTCTCATATACTGTCCAGAAATACCGCACCTATGACAAGAAAATGTATTCCATTGTACAAACATGTCATCAATGGAAACATTACATTATGGGAAAGGAGACGATCATCCACATTTTTCACAAGCCTTTGCAGTTCATACAGATAGAGGGGAAGTTGCAGAAGGACCACCATCAGAAGTGGTCCACCTACCTGCAGCAATTCCATCTCAACATCAAGTATAAGACATGGAGCACAAATCGTGTTGTTGACTGCCTTAGTCGACCTCTCGTGGAAGCACTCACCACTATGCTCCATTCCTATGGACATGACACATTTGAGTGGCCCCAAATTTATCAGCAAGATCCATACTTCTCCACCACCGATCAACTCTTGGGTATAGGAGTGAATGTCACCAATTTTCACATTCAGGACGATCTCTTATGCCATCTGGGCCATCTCCATGTTCCTGCAAGCGAGTGTGAAAAGATTATTTGGGAAGCCCACTAAAGTTGGATGGCAAAACATTTTGGCATGGAGAAAACTGTGGTCTTTCTACAGAAACATTTTTATTGGCCCAAACTTCAATAGGACGTCAGCAAGTATATCATATCTTGCACTACTTATGCCATTGCCAAGCCATCCATCAAGAAGCAAGGCTTATACACCCCTCTTCCTACTCCCGATAAGTCTTGGGAATCCATATCAATGGATTGCATGTTTGACCTTCCATCCACCAAGCAAGGAAATGATTGTGTATTTGCGGTAGTTGATCAGTTTTCGAAGATGGCCATCCTCATAGCCTGCAATAAGAACATCACAACGACAGATACTGCCAAGATCTTCTTCGAACGAGTGTGGGTCCATTTTGGGATACCACAGACCATCATCTCCAACCGGGACAACAAGTTCCTCAACACATTTTGGTTGAGTCTCTGGTCACTGTTGGACACCAAGCTCACCAAATCCACTGCTTTGCACGCCCAAACAGACGACCAAATAAAGGTCGTCAATTGGATGATTGTGCACATCCTGTGCATGTACAACTCTAAGCATCTACATACATGGGATGTGAGTCTCCCCTATGTTCAAAAGAGTTACAACAGGGCTCTCCATAGCTCCACTGGCCATAGCCCATTTCAGGTGGGGATGGGATTCCAACCCTTGGGTCCCATTGATGTTGCACTACCTCTTACAAACACATAGAGACACTCTTCCCATGTTTAGTATGAGACTGAATGATATGGATTTTATGAGTACAACGAAATGACTATAGATTATTAACTGGTGCTTAACACAAAATAACAGAGATACAATAAAACTGGTTTTCTATTCAATAAGTAAATAAGCTAACACTGTAAAATGCAGCGGAAAACAAGCTTGCTGGAATGGTGGTGGCTTATCTCTGAGAAGAAATGTGACGGTTGCGCTCATTCACAAGAAGATGGTCAGAATGATGCTCTAAATGCATTTTTACAATAAACAGGAATGTCAAAAATCCTAGACATCAGAAACCTAACCCTAGGAGATGAAGCGCCAAAAATCATGTGGGCCCCGTTTGGGTAAGTCAATACATCAACTTCTTGGGGTCGTAACTTTTGCATACGATTTCTGTTTGACATGCTCAATACCTCGTTAGAAAGATCTATCCGAGAACTACAGCTTTTGTGTGATTTAATCCTTGTTTTCCCAAAAAAAACGTTTTTTAGGGCCTCAAAACGGCTTCGGAAGTTTCAGGACCCGAAAAACTGCTAAAAATAGTAAACTACCAAAATTGCCAAAAAACTATTTTGAGCTAGTTGGAAAAGGTGGGTGGCAACTGATATCCACCTGGATCAATCCTCCCTCGTTAGGAAGCAATGGTCTCCATTGCATTGAGTTCCCCCATCAGATGAGGAAATTTTTGTTGAATTTGGCCCCGAGTGAGCCACTTGCCTTGGTGTAGGAGCTGCCCTGCTTTGATGACTCGATAAAGATGGATCCTTTGTTGTCGAGTGCCCTTGATATGTGTGTCCACAATCTGATCACTGGATGCCTGTTGTATGCAGTCGGGGTTTATCTCTATTGGTGTCATCTATTCTGCTACTTTTGAGGTGTCCAATAATGATGGGAAATAAGGGTGAAGGAGATCCACGTTGAACACTGGGTGCAGGCAAAGGAAAGGAGGAATGTTGAGCTCAAAAGAATTATCCCCCACGACCTTGGTGATGGTGTACAACCCATAATGGAGTGGGAAAAGCTTTTGATGGGATCCTATAAGGCACTCTTTCTGCAAGTGCAACCAAACTTTATCGCCCACCTGGAACTTATGTGGCACCCGATGTTGATCATGGCGCTGCTTGTACTTGTCATTGGAATTTTGTAGGATATCCTGAACCTGTTGGCGGATGTTCTGGATCTTCTCAATGAACTGGGTGGCTTTTTCGACTTCAGTTGGAGCATGAGATGAGTCAGTCAAGGTGTCTGCAAGGGGAAGTGCAACATCTGTGGGACCCAATGGTTGGAATCCCAACCCCACTTGAAAGGGGCTATGACCGATTAAGCTATGCAGGGCTCAATTGTAGCTATGATGGACATACGGAAGGCTCTCATCCCATGTGCAAGGGTGTTTGGAATTATACATGCAAAGGATATGCACAATCATTCGATTTACGAACTCGATTTGGCCATCTGTCTGGGGGTGGAAAGCCGTGGATTTGGTGAGCTTGGTATCCAGCAATGACCAGAGGCTCGACCAGAATGTGCTGAGAAATCGACTGTCCCGATATGAGACAATGGTTTGTGGGATTCCAAAATGTACCCAAACTCGTTCAAATAAGAGCTTAGCAGTGGCCTTTGTTGTGATTCTCTTCTTGCAGGCAACCAGAATCGCCATCTTAGAAAAGCGATCAACAACCACAAAAACACAGTCATTTCCCCGCTTGGTGGATGGGAGTCCTGACATGTAGTCCATTGAGATGGATTCCCATGGCCTGTCAGGAGTAGGAAGAGGGGTGTACAGGCCCTATTTCTTAGTGGTCAGTTTGGCAATAGCGCAGGCAGTGCAGGACCTGATATACTTGCTAACCTCTTGTCGAAGTTTCGGCCAATAGAAATGTTTCAGTAGCATTGCCACTATCGTTTCGACGCCAGAGTGTCCTACCACCCGACTATAATGGGATTCCTAGATAAACTTTTCTTGCTCGCTTGATGGAACATAGATATGGCCCAAACAACACAACAACTCATCCTAAAGATGGAAATTATCGACAACTACGTTTGCACCCAACATTTGGTAGGTGGTGGCGAAGTCCGGGTATGTCTCATAGATTTGGGCCCATCCAAAGGTCTCATGGCCACAAGAGTCTAGCACCGTGGTGAGTGTCGCGACTGGAGGTCTGCTGAGGAAATCAACAACGTGTTTGGTGCTTCATGTTTTATTCTTGATGTTGAGGTGGAACTGTTGCAAGTATGTGGACCACTTTTGATGGCGATCATTCTGTAATTTTCCTTGTGTCTGCATGAATTGCAGTGGCTTATGTAAAAAAGAAAGTTCTCAGGCTGCCTATGTATTAGGGTGCGAGAATGCTTGATTCTCGTAGGCTATCCACACTTAGGGTGCGAACTGTTCGCGGGCTTCTCTATAGGTAGGGTGCGAGAATGCTTACACGTAGGAAAAATGAGTGTTTTCTCGAATCTTCTAGAAGGAGAAACTTCCATGGTGAGGTGGCATCCGAATGGTTTGGATCTTACTTGTTTTCAAACTTCGATGGTGAGGTGGCATCCGAATGGTTTGGATCTTACTCGCTTTCATGATTTAGTGGGATCATCCTAACCTTCTCACCTTATCCTCTTCAACTTATAAAAGGAGAGGAGTTCTCATGGAGAAAGTT
>JASDQU010103137.1:0-15623 GCA_032191745.1 Picea mariana
AGGGCACATAAGAGTTTGGATTATGGTAGCCAAAAGGAAAGGATCTATCAGTTATTGCATATACAAATGTAGATTGGGAAGGTTGCATTGATGACCTATGAAGCACCAGTGGATCGACATTATACTTGGGTGAGTGTTTGGTATCTTGGCTAAGCAAGAAACAATCATCAATATCATTGTCTATAGTTGAATCAGAGTATATTGCAGCAACAACATGTTGTACACAAGTTCTATGGATGAAACAAACTTTGACAGATATACAGGTTGAGTATGATGAGCCCATTCCTATATATTGTTATAATACAAGCACTATCAATATCTCAAAGAATCCAATGATTCACTCCAAGACGAAGTACATTCTAATCAAGTATTAGTTTCTACGGGAACACGTTGTAGAGAAGAACATCATAGATGAATATGTGGGGACAAAGGAACATGTTGCAGATATCTTCATAAAATTGCTTCCAAGGGAAGCCTTTCAGTATCTTTGGCAGAGACTCAGATTAATTTCTACTCCCAAATGAATGATTTTTAATGCTTATCTTATATGTCTTATATTTACACGAGGAAGCACCATACAGAGGACAGTTCAGGTTGGGGGAATAGGTTCAGGAAGAGTGCAATCAGGGGGAGCCTCCCCAAGGACAGTTCAGTTAGGGGGAGCATCCCTGGAGGGGAAGTTACCTTTTCCATTTATGTCAAAGGAGGAGAGATTTATCCTGATGTAGGATAGAGAGTTAGATGCTTGGAGAGAGAGCATAGAGGCATGGTTCCAAGGGAAGCGATGGTTATAGGGGGAGCATGAGTGATATGAATTCAATATTTCATTAGAGTGTTTCCATGAATTGACTACTTATAGAAAAGTTAGTTGCAACAAGAAGTTGTGAGTAAATATCAATTATTTAAATAATAAAGTGGCTGCAACAAGAAGTGGTGAGTTTACTATTTATGGATAAGTCAAAGTGGTTGCAAAAGAAATGAATTAAATAATAAAGTTAGTTGCAACTGAGAACTTACTATTTGTGGAAAGTGGTTAAGTTAAGTGGACAAAGTGGTTAAGTTAAGTGGACAAGTGGTTAGAAGTGGGTTATCCCTAAAAGAAGGAATGTGGGTTAAGTTGGTTAGAAGGTAACCCCTTGAGGAAGCTACATGGAAGTATAAACAAGAGAGAAAGGCTCTCCCATTAGCACCTATTGAATACCATTGAATATCTATTTTGTGAAAGGTTATTTGGGCAGGTATTAATGATAGAGAAAAGTGCAATAGGAAAAGCATACAGCAGAAAAAGTGCAGCAGAAAAATCACGGTAGGAAAAGTGCGGCAGAAAAATTGCTGCAGAAAATCAGGGCAGAAAAAGTGTGGCAGAAAAATCGCAGTAGAAAAATCATGACAGCAGATTCGCAGAACCAAAACCATAGCGGAAAAACGCTACAAGAAGAAAAAGTTATGGTTTTCATATGTGTAGTGTTGAATTTATGAATCAAGTTGAGGGGTTTCCTTGTAAATATGTTGGATTCCCTATTAGAGGTTTAGGGATTGTTGTAGAGTTGATGTGAGGTAGATCTTCTGAAGTTTAGTATTGGTTCATGTTTGAGGGATTTTGGTTGAGGTATGTTGTTGAATTTATTTGTACAGATAGAGGTTGTATAGCAGTGAGGTTATATCACATGGTTTGAGGTAAAAACTTGTGGTATAGTGTTTGAGGTATATGTGATTAGATCACATTGGTTGATGAGTATACAATGATAGGTTTCTCAGTGAGATATTTGACATAACAGGTTGTGACAGTGACATATCCAGTTTCTACATTTGGAACTTATATTTCAGGGCGATTGGACTAGGTAAGGATAGGTGGTTGTAGCCAGAGAATTGGGGAGTTGGAGCCTCCCTCGGGTTGTAGCATAAAAATAGGAGGTCAGAGCCTCCTTCCAGTTGCAGCTAGAAAACAAAGGAAGTTGGTGCTTCCAATGAATGTAATTCTTACAGACAAATAAGAAAAAACATTATGTGGTTTTCTCCCGCATCGGGTTTCCACGTAAAAAATATTGGTGTACTGTGTATGTATATGATTGTTCATTTGTTTATAGTTTATTTACTTTTTACTTATTGGATAATAATTCTATATTGATCATAAATATAAATAACACTTGCATATTGTGGTTAAAAGGACTAAAAAACTCTATTACTGATTCACCCCCCCTCTCAGTAATCCAACATCCTTTGATTGTAATTTTTACGTATTGAAGTTGTTCATTTAGTACAAGAATTATTGGTTTTAGGCAAAAAAATAAGGTATGATACATGAATGCCATTATTTTTTATTAAATTAACTTAATGAATTCCTTCATGCGCCATTCCATGCCTTTCCTTTCCAAGCCATGGCATGGCATGGAAAGGCATGGCTTGGAAAGGAATGGCAAGGCATGGCATGGAAAGGAAAGGCATGGAATGATATTGCATGGAAAGTGTAGGAAAGACAAGTTATGGCATGACATGGCATGGGATGGAAAGGGAAGGCATGGCATGACAAGGAAAGGCAAGGCATGGAAAGGAAAGGCAAGGTATGGCATGGCATGACATGGAAAGTAAAGACACGACATGGCATGGCATGGCATGGAAAGTGAAGGCATGGAAAGTCATGGCATGGGAAGGCAAGGCATGGCATGAAAATGCATGGTTTGGAAAGGCAAGGCAAGGCATGAAAATTCATGGAATGGCATGGTATGGAAATGAAAGGCAAGGAATGGCATGGTATGGAAATGAAAGGCAAGGAATGGCATGGAATGACAAGGCTTGGCATTGCCTTCACTTGTCTTTCCATGCCTTGCCATGTCTTGTCTTTCCTTTCCATGCCATGAACTATCTTTCCTTGCCATGCCTTTCCATGCCATGTGTTGACTTTCCTTTCCATTCCTTGCCTTTACTTTCCAATGCATGCCTTGCCTTGGCATGCTATGTCATTCCTTGCCTTGGCATGCTATGTCATTCCTTGCCTTTCCATTCCATGCCTTTCCTTACCATGCCATGCCATGGATTGGAAAGGAAAGGCAAGGCATAAAAAGGTAAGGAAAGACATGAAATGGCATGGAAACGCAAGGCATGGAATGGTATGGCATGGGAAATGAAGGCAAGGTAAGTCATGGCATGGCATGGCATGGAAAATGAAGGCAAGGAAATTCATGGCATGGCATGGCAAGGCAAGGAATGGAAAGGAAAGGCATGGCAGGGCATGGCATGGAAAGGCATGGAAAGGCATGACTTGGTAAGGCAAGGCAATACATGGCATTCCATGGAAAGGCAAGACATGGAAAGGCAAGGCAAGGCAGGCCATGGAAAGGCAAGGCATGGCAAGGAAACGAGAGACATGGCATGGCTTGACATGTCAAGGCAAGGCATGACATGGCAAGTGAAGGAAATTCAAGTCATGGTATGGAAAGGCAAGGCAAGGGAATGCATGGCATGGAATGACACGGCATGGAAATGCATGGAAAGGCATGGCTTGGCAATGCAAGGAAAGACATGTAAAGGCAAGGCATGGCATGGCATGGCATGGAAAGGAAAGGCAAGGCATGGAGTGACATGGCGAGGCTTGGCATTTCCTTCCCTTGTATTACCATTCCTTGCCATGCCATGCCTTTCAATTCCATGTGTTTCCTTGCCTTTCCATTCCTTGTCTTTCCTTTCCAAGCCATGCCTTACCTTTCCATGCCATGTCATGCCTTGCCTTGCCATTCCATGCCTTGCCTTGGCATGCCTTTCCTTGGCATGACATGCCATGGATTTCCTTGTCAAGCCATGGCACGAAAAGGTAAGACATGGATTAGGAAGGAAAGGCAAAGCATGGAAAGGAAAGGAAAGGCATGACATGACATGGTATGGCATGGAAAGGGATGGCATGGCATGGAAAATGAAGGCAAGGCAATTCATGGCATGGCATGGCGAGGCAAGGAAAATCATGGCATGGCATGGCATGACAAGGCAATGCAAGACAAGGCTTGACATGGCATGGCATGGAAAGTTAACGCAAGGTAAGGAATGTCATGTAAAGGCAAGGCAGAGCATGGCATGGAAAGGCAAGGCAAGGAAAGGTAAGGTATAGGTCTAGGTCATTGATTTACCTAGTAAGTGCTCTTTCTAAGTCATTGATGGTTATTTCGTGAATGTATTAAATAAATGTTTTATGAAAGTGGTGATATTGCATGGTATCTTGTATTCTTATTGAATTAAGCTTGTCTTGAAACCCTCAATTTTGAGCTTAGATTAGGACTTAACCTCGATTTCCATCCTTTTTAGCTTGACATCTAGGGTTTAATTGTCATCTTTCACCCTTAGAATACACCTTGACACCTTTTATTAGATTTCTGTCATAATTTTCAGTGCTTTAGAGATTTATGTCTTGAATATTCTATGGTTGTTATGTGCCATCTTCCATTTCAACAAGAATTTGTTATCTAAACCCTATTTTAGGCTTGCATTTTCTGCCCCCTTTCATTGCATGATTACTTGTTTTAAGGGTTGTTATATTTTTCATGTTGTAATTTGTCATATTGTTGAAGTTAAACATCTTAATCACAAGTTTTATAACAACTATAGTTTCTTTATTGATTTGTGGTGTTTAGGACTTCCTATTGGCTTGTTTGAACTTATTTAATATCATTTATTGGCTTGGCATGACAATGGCATGGCATGGAAATGCAAGGCATGGCATGGTAATGCAAGGCATGACATGACAATGACATGGCAATGGAAATGGCATGGAATGACAAGGCAAGGCAAGGAAATGCAAGAAAATGCATGACATGGCATGGCATGGCAAGTGAAGGCAATGAAAGGTACAACATGGAAAGGAAAGGCATGACATAGCATGGCAAGTAAAGGCAAGGTCTAGGTCTAGGTCTAGATCATTATTTCAAGTTTTGTGGATGGTTATTTCTTGAATGTATGAAATAAATGTTTGATCAAAGTGGTGATATTGCATGTTATCTTGTATTATTCTTGAATTAACCTTGTCTTGAAACCCTCAATTTCATGGTTAGATTAGGAGTTATATTTCATTTCCATCCTTGTTATCTTGATGTCGGGGGTTTAGTTGTCATCTTTCACCCTTAGAATACAACTTGACACATTTTATTATATTTAAATCATATTTTTCATCCCTTTAGGGCTTGATGTCTTGAATATTCTAGGGATGTTATGTGTCATCTTGCATTTCAACAAGCATTTGTTATCTAAACCCTATTTTAGGTTTTCATTTTCATCCCCCTTTCATTTAATGATTACTTGTTTTAAGGGTCGTTATATTTGTCTTGTTGTAACTTAGTTAATATCATTTATTGGCTTGGTGAGGCATGGAAATGGCATGGAATGACAATGGTATGAAATGGGATGCAGTGGAATGGCATGAAAAGGCATGGAAATGGAATGGCATGTCATGGCTTGGAAAGGCATGACAATAGCATGGAAATGGAGTGGAAATGGCATGGAATGGCATGGCTTGTAAAGTCATGTAAATGGAATCGAATGGAAAGGCATGGAAATGGCATGGCATGGAATGTCAAGGAAAGGCAAGGCATGCCATGTAAAGGCATGACATGGAAAGACAAGGAATGAAATGGAAAGGAAAGGCATGTAATGGCAAGGCAAGGCATGTAATGGCATGGCATGACATGGAAAGGAAAGGCAATGACATGACATGACATGGAAATCACATGAAAATGGCATGGCATGACATCATGTCTTGGCAAGGCATGTCAATGGCATGGCATGAAAAGACATGGAAATGGTGTGGCATTGGGATGGCATGGCATGGCATGGAAAGGCAAGTCATGTCATGGCATGGCATGAAAAGGAATGATATGGCAAGGCAAGGCATGCAACGACAAGGAAAGGCATGGAAATGGCATGGCATGGCTTGGAAAGGCATGCCAATGGCATGGAAACACATGGAAGGGAATGACAATGGCATGAATAGGTTTGTGGGATTGGGTTTGGGAGGGTCCTTTGTATCCTTGTGTGATCTAACCCAAAAATTGGGTAGGAATGCACAATAAAATATCATAGATGGTGAAGGGAAAAGAATAATGGTTTCAAGTCTCCTTGGAGGAATTTTGGTAGCATAGAATTACTTTCTATGGCGTGTCATGAAATGTAACCTCAAAACCTTTATTTAGGTGGAAAATGATACCCATTCTAAGATCTAGTTTCCATGTGAAATCTCTCATTGTATTGATCAAAATCAACAAGTTTAGTGGACATCATGGAAGAATGAATAAATGTTATTAATAATTGATGGGTTTAACAAAATTTACATATACCCACTACACAACCTAAAGAAACATGAGTGCATCAATGAGTCATTGACTAGTATTTTTGGCATTTATGAAGGGTTACACATAAAACAAATGATTTTATATATGTCATGCATAGAAAGAGGGGAATAATGTATGTTCCCTAAAAAATGGTGAAATTATAGATTGAATCAACTAAGAAACTAGGAATGTCAAGGCAAGGCTAGGGTTTGAAGAGACCAACTTGTAACAACCCGTGATAAGATATTGGTAGGTGCATGCACTTCATGTTCTAAATATATATGAAGTGTTGGGGTTGTCCAAATGTTATGTACTTGCATAATTGAATTTTAGCGTATGCCATATTCATAATTGAGTAATTCTAGTACTAGTTATGGAGGTTAATTTGACATAACATTGAGCTGAGATTGTTAAGTAATTTACAATTATGTAGAAGATAAATGAGAAAATTTGTTTCTATAATAAAGTATTGTAATATGCCATTTTTTAGGTCACAATATTTTCAAGTGACCACTATTTGAGGGTGGATTGTCATTGGATTTAGATGGAGATAATTCAAGAGGTAGCTCATATTGTTGGTTGTGAGTTAGAATATGGATATCTACAACATTCATGCAAAAAATTAAGACGGAATGATCTATCGATGATGTAGAGAAACATGGTTGATTAGAAATCAATGCTACTTGAGAACCATTAATTGATTTTGGATTTAGCACTTAGCAATATTTTCCACCATAAGACATTTGTTAATGCGTAACACAAGTATTTATAATCACTTTAGAAAAAAATCAAGGGATTAACACACATAAAATTCATACACTTTGAAATAAAAAGACCTTGAAATTCATATATTGATCAACATAAAATGCATAAAGAATGAGATTCATAAGAAACGTGCCATGATATATATATATATATATATATATATATATATATATATATATATATATATATTCAACATCATCTAAATTGTACATTTTTTACAAAATGAAACCTCATGCCCAATATACAAAATGACAATTGTTGGTCAATCATTGACCATTTCCACCCTCGCCACCCTTAGGAGCTTCCTGGAAATCCATCCTTCTTCTCTTGCTTGAGGAAGCACCTCGAGTGGTTCTAGGCCTGGGCGTGCTTCGATGCTCTAGAGACTACACAAAGAAAAAAAATGTTTTAATTTTTTTTCTTCAATGGATTAATAGACATACAAAATGATACTTTGTTATTTAACCTAACACAACTGACTGCATATGCTATTGTCAATCATGAGGGTGTTACCCTCCTCCGCGACCCCAATCTCTTCGTAATGTTTTCCTGCATTAGTTACAAGGATTAAGTCAAGAAAATTAAACAAATATGCGTAAAATCAAATTCATGATACATAAAAAATTATCATCAACACATTATCTCACTGTGAATATCTCGGGCCTCGATGGAGATTCATTGGAAAATGGAGCACTAGGTTGTACAACCTGCTCTGAGGCAACCTCTACTGTGACAACCTCAGTGGATGGGGCTGGTGGAAATGGTGGTGGGGGTGGGTGGAATATAGGTACATCCATTGTAGATGGATGCGATGGAAGAGGTGGCATGGATGGGTGGCTTGCATGTGAATCCAATGAGGATATGTGCAATAAGACATATGTTGGGCGTGGGCTGCGATGTACCCCCACATGTTGTAGAAGTGATTGAAACTTCCCAGGACTAGATAAAGGTAACCCAAAAGAAAGGACCAGGTGCCCAGGGAGTATAGTAGTACTATATTTAGAAAATATGTCCACAACCTGCATACATATTAATAATATTGAACTATTAGTACCAAATAGTAAAATTCAAAAAGATAAACACAAAAAAATGAGAATTATACGATATTTAACTCTACACATGGTACCTGTGATGCAGGTGACTTGTCCATCCCAAATGGACATTCCCTGACATCTCTTAGTCCCAAATCCTATAGAAACACAAGAATAATAAAAATTTGAGGATGCCATAAAATAAAGAAGTGATGATGGTGAATTTATCAAATGTGACACATACCTATGTGTGGGGTGCGTCAAATGAGCAAGCTTCTTCTATTGTTGCATCAGTGGTGGGGATAGGAACTGATGCATCCATTGGTGTAGAGGGTCTACTTCTCAGACGTAACAACTACAAAACAACATTTAATACAAAATCTGTATAAATACACAGAATACCAAATAAATATATAATGATGAAGAACATAGAGAGGGTTAAGATATTAACCTCCTCCATGAAGCTATGTTATCCACTGGGCTCTATAGGCCCATAACATTTCTTCCCGCAACTCGAGCATCTGTGAGGATTACATGGATGGTTTCTATGTCGATGTGCCCTCTCCTCACTATACTATGTTGTGCATGCTAAAGCTCCAACCCCTCTATCAATGTCACTGGAAATAACCTCCTGCCAAGATAGTGCAACAACGCTACTATGTTGCACTAGGCTACAAGTCAATTATGAAATGTCTAGTTGTACCTATTGCAAGCTATCTTCAAAAGGAGGATGTTGGGTAAGGGGTTTGGGCCTTTGCATGGGGGGATGAGGACCTAAAATGGGATTGCATCTATCATGCTCTCAGTTCTATGAAGACCCTCGACCCACCCCGTGGAAGTCATCCATGTCAAAGTAGTTGACATGCTTACCCAAAATAAACTCAACCCATAATTTTCTCAGAAAATATAAGGGCACCTCCCTATTATTATAGGGAGGTTTATCAAATACCATATACCACCTATCCATATAGTTTTGACTAATCTATGGATGGATGAACCACTCAACAGAGAGGTGTTTCTTGGTCAATAGTAGTTCTTGTCAATTTCTAGGACCCTTAAAAATAGTAAATATTTGTTGTTTTGAAATTCCCAAGTCTCTGACTTGGTTCTATCCAAACTAGTGCTATAGTACTCATACATTCTTTCCCTATAATAAAAAAGTAGAGGTCAATTTACCTTGGGTACTTGCATGGACTTCAAAATGATGTCCAAAGAAGTGGCCAGGGAGACTCTTCTAGGCTCTATAGTATCCCTTAATTGTTCTTTAGGGGTTATGAATATAACCAACCCCTCATCAATTTGACTATTTATATTGAGTGGTTGTGGTGGGTTGGGGTTTTTCTCTCCTTGGTTTTCTTCTGAGTGGTTTACATTGTCTCTTGGTTCCATTTTATTATATATGTTACAATTTATTAAGATGTCGCATGTAAATTATTTAACACCCCAAGGCCAAGCCCCCGCTAAATTGTAATTATGTCTATAGGCTAGTGAGATAATTTTTTATAAGATGAAGACTTACATGTTTATTAGGCCGGAGATCCTAGATGCTTAAGGCCATGAGCCTAATTTTGTATATGCAAATACACATATCATTAATAAAATTACACTTCTGGGTGTAGAACGACCATGAAGAAAGAGTTATGGGGGACTAAGCTCCACTAGGTAGGGTAAGGGAGGGGGATAAGTGTCTAGGCCTAGGGGCTAATCTAGAGGGCTTACCTCTAAGGGTAAAATATTTTATTATTATTTCCTAAAGGCTAAGGTGGACATGATCAGTGTTGTCCTAAGTTCCTGGAAAGGGAATGAGTGCTAAGTGGAACTAATGCGGCTTCAGTAAGACATGCGTCAACTTGGGCACATGCAGTTTATAGAAGGGAAATCCATCTCATTGGGGGTTCCTTCTCCTCACCATTCTCATGACCCCGACAATTCTGTGGAAGTATGCCACCCTACCCGATTCACCATGGAATCACTTACTGAGCCACCATCATCTCCATTGTCTAACTTTGAACAAGCACACACCCTATAACTGTCTGAGTCATGTTGTGTCATAATTGTTGGCTGTTGCAACCCACACAGTCCTTGACTAGGTGTGTCTTGCTACCATCGCTTCTCTTACTGAGATTTGTTGTTGCCATCACCTTTTCGGGAATTGACTTAGAAGCTGGACTGAAGAAGCAGGTTGTCAGGCCTGTGGTTTGAAGAGGCAGGTTATCAGGCCCATGGACTGAAGAAGCAGGTTGTCAGGCCTCCAAGCAACTCTCTCGAGGTGAGATAGGTTGTTGGAGAAGTGATTTCCCAGAGGGAGCCCAACTGCAACTATAGTGCTAAGAGAATTCTTGTTCGACTTGTTGTTGAAGCCCTGCAAGGGAAGTGGGGCAACCGAAGGACTGTGGAGCAGAGAAGGGGCACACTTCTTGGGGTGGGATAGACATGTGGGGAAAGAGAGGATGTAGGGTATTAGTGTGAGCTGGCCCTAGGATATAATCCTTCCTATTGACCTGTGCGACTTTCTTGCTTCCCTTGCCAAGCCTAGGAATCCATTGCCTGGTGGAGTTTAGTCCCAGCTCGGGGGTGACCCACTACTGAGTGTGATGAGCAACGTGGTCTAAGGCTGGGAGGTTCATGTAAGGTATTCACGTAGTTTGGTGGTCATCTATTGAAATATAAGTGCCAAATCTCTGTTAATTGTATGTTGTGTAATTGTACATGTGTTATAACTTTATGAGTAATTCCTGGATATATCATTTATGCTGTGTGTGTAGGCTTACTATTATTTCCACATTGATCTGTACATGGTTAGAATATATTGTCAGTATTTTTTAATGATTATTTCCGCATGAATAAGTGGCATGAAAATAATGTTGTAACTACTAATTGTGTTATATATGCGTGCATATAAATTCACAAAATGGTATTAGAGCTAAGTGAAACATCCAAGAAGTGGCGTTTCTTGACATGTTGGTGGCCAAGGATGTTACAAAATGGTATCAGAGCCATGATTTCAACACTGAGCCTAAATGAGCCATGTTAGTGGAAGTTGAAGAAAAAGTTTCGGAAAATAATTGTTGTCAAAATGGACAAAAATAAGGTTCAAAGCCCATGGTTTCTACCTGGAACCTGGATAGGCCACAAATGAGAAATTAGGCGAAGAAAGTCCAGAGAATTTTTAGGTACAGAGTGCCAGAAGGGCATTGAAAGAATACTTGGACTGTGTTCGGAAACACAAGAGGTGTAACAAGTTTAAGAAATGGCCACAAAGAAAGAAATCAAAACATTCATGGTGTTGGGTTGTTAGATCTGGGCGAGAACAAGATAAGTCATCAGATCAAGCAAAGATTAAGTCAAGACTATAAGATCTCGTTGAAGGGAGATCAACGATGGGGAGCCATTGTGGATATCGGGAAGGAAATTAAAGCGAGAGTAAGTTGAGACCCCACAATCCCTCAGGATCATTGATATTTCTCAATCAATATATCAATGGTGGATGTCGATTCCACCATGAATGAGCATCTTTGCATTACAGAGATTGGGAAGGAAATTAAAGCGTGAGAAAGTTGATTTTTGGTAATCACTCATGGTCGTTGATCTTCATGGCTCTTTAAAACATGAATGTCGATCTTGCAAAGTGAGATAAGCACCCAAAGGTTAAGCTGAGGTCACATCTCTTAGTCACCTGTAGAGAAGACAAAGTGACCTTCATGCAATTCCTGTCAGTTGATACAAGCAAGGAACATGTGTCGACAAGTTAGCTTATTCGAAAATACGACATTCGAGAGAAACAAGGTGTGAATATAGTGGAAACTCCCGAAGTTTTGAAGATCGAATCTCTGAAGTCTCGAAGTCTGAAGAAAATCTGGACCATTCATTGAAGGAGACACGTTTTAGAAGATTGATTTGTTTAGGAATTCAGTGTTCGGGAGAAACAGGGTATGCTAAGGTGAAATCTCCCGAAGCTCGAAGTCCCAAAGTGATGTGGCCTGCTGACTTCACTAGGGATGACATGGACACATGAAATGTGTGCCACATGTTAGTGATTTAAGAACCTGTGTAATATATAAATGTAGTTAGAATGTGACATATATCACCCGCCTGATTGGACCACGTGTCGGCTTCGTGTGTCCTACCATGTGGCACTCCTAGAAGTGGCACAAGGTAGTTAAACTTGGTGAAGAAGTTAGTTGTATCAGGCCCATATTAACTTTGGTCATGATCTATCAAGATCAATGGTCAGGTGACATTGTGGAGATCGAAGTTGCACGACAAATAATTCTACAAGGTGGTCTCAGAATCCAAACCATGGTTTCCCAGAAGGGGTACATGTCAGCGTGGGGAAAATTGTGTAATGATTGACAGGTTACTCCAAAACTGCCAACCCATGTCCCCACAATTTGAAAATTACTAAATTTGATGTGACGTTTTTGACATTTATTAGTTCGAGCATGGAAAACATGGGCCACAGTGGACATGTGGCACCCGATCGTGAAGTCCAGAGACTTGACACTTCGGAAGAAATGGTGCATGAAGGAATGTGGACCGTATATCCATCGTTCTTTGCGCATTCTACAGTTCATTGTTCTATGATGTTGGGACGCGTGGAAAAAGGGAAACCTCCAAAGCCCAGAGCTCGAAATTTCAAGGCTCCAGATAAGTGCCCAAATCATAAGTGTTGGTTCACCGCCATTGTCCCATGTGAACCAAGGGCTAAAGAAAAAAAAAGAAAGAAATAAAAAGGGGCTAATGCCCAAAATTTGTTGTAGAACAGAGCGAGGCTTAGAGATATAAGCCCGAGGGGTTCTTGACTGACCAAGACACGCATAAAATAGAATCTGATATTATTTTTGTTGAATCAGATTGGTTTATTCTAGAAAATTATTAATTTCTATTAGCCTGACAAAATTTTGGTTGAATGCACATTTTGTAGAGTTAATGATTGTCAGAGCCAAACCAAATTGTCGCATAGTGCAGAGAAATGGGGAAGGCACAGGGTGCTTACAGTTTGAAAAATGAAGTTAGAGGAATGGATGTCCATTTAGGAGTTGAACGATCGAACTCCAATGGGCATGGAGAAGAGATAGATAAAGAAGGAAACATGATGAAAATCATTGAAAAGTTGCAGAAAGATGTCCAGACTCATTGAGCAGATAACAAAAAGCTCATGAAATCCAGGGAGCAACAGGGAGCACTAGTAAATTTGGGTCATTTTGCGACGACTCTTTTGATTCTCTTGTGACGTTATGTCATGGATATTGTGACGAATATTGAGTCTCCCAAAGGTTGTTTCATGTGACATGGCACGTGCGACGATAGTAGGGATGTTGTCACAATTGCGACAAAAACATAAATACCGTCGCCAATACGACTAAGTAAATAATTCGTCGAAAGAGTGACATAGTAGGGAAATCATCGCACACTCGAAAATATAGGCAAAGTAAGTGAAAAAATTGCGACAAATCATCTTTCGAAGAGTTCATCACGATTGCGATGAAGACAGGGTATATAGTGACGAAATCACTATACAATTTTTGTGGTTTGTACAACAAGTTCGTCGCAAAATTTGTATCGGTCGTCGCAATTGAGACGAAAATTATCGTGATTTGTATAGAAAATTTGTTGCAGGATTTGTTTTGGTCATCTCACATGAGACAAAAACTATTTTTGTTTGTACATCAAGTTCGTCGCAAAATTTCTATGGTTCGTCGCAATTAAGACGAACACTTTCGTGGTTTGTATAGCAAATTCATCGCAGGATTTTTTCCGGTCATCACAAGTGAGATGAAAACTGTTGTGATTTGTATAGTGAATTCATCGTAGGATTTGTATTGTTCTTCATAATTGAGACGAGCACTTTCGTGGTTTGTATAGAAAAATCGTCACATAATTTCTATAGTGCGTCAAAATTGCGACAAAAACGATTTATTTAAAAAAAAATTAAAATTTTATTTTTGAGCAAAAAAAAATATATTTTATTTTTGAAGAAAGGGGGCATGTATTGGAAGAATATTATAGGCTATGAATTTCATTATATTCTTGAAAATGTTTCACAAAGGGAAATTCTCTTAAGTAAATAAGGTATGGGTAGATCGCTCTGCATGTGATCAAGCACCATCTAGTTTTGATTTCAAGAGTACAAATATGGAGTGTCACATCCAATCAAGAGTTATCCTTAGACATTTATAGTTAGTCTATCAATTCATCTCAATAGGCCCTCATTTATATTCAAAAATTCGAGTATGCTAGAATAGAGAATGCCTTTTGTTGAAAGAATTATATGAAGGTCTTATTTTCACATTCAAGGGGGCATTAACCTAGGAGGAAGAATGCTCCATTAAATTGGGTTTTTTATGGTTATACTAAGACATCTAGAGAAGACGTCTTGTCCAATAAAGACAAGTTCTAGTTGTAGAATCCCTTAACATAGTGAAAAGAACATATTTTGATGAATGTTTGGCATAGGAGAAATTCAATGAGTCAACCAAAAGATATATATGTAACAATATATATTTGATATGGATATGTTATTAAAATAGATAACATATACATATCAAATATATTTATATGTGTGATATTTTCTAAACATATAAGTTGTAAGGTTGGCTAAGCTCATCACGAGAGGCATTGAAAAACAAAGGCTTCTCTATTCTACTCAGAATTTTTAGGATTTTTATGGTTCCCTAAGAAGGTTTGTCTCTAGATGCATTCATGGATTTTCATCAAAATTGGTTTTATGAATATTTAAATATTATCCACATTCCAAATCTTGCAGAAAACTTTAAAATGAAGGGCCATTCCATTTATTGGGAATATTTAGAAATATCATTCTAAGTCAGAAGCTTGTGGGAATCTAGTTGGGCAAGGTCATGGTTTCTAACATAAGGAGGGTTTTCCTAGGGGGCTAATACTAAGTCCTATCATTGCATTTCTAGACAGGTGAGGACAAGGACTTTGTTTGACTTGGGTTGACTTATCTAAACTAATGATTCAAGAAAAGTAAGAGAATAAAATGCTAAATGAATGGTTGGAAGGAAAACACTAACTTTATTAAAAACAACACACCAATGCACCATTACTCATAATTAATGATGAAGAAATATACAATTTTCAAGGTGAAACTTTCTAAGTAAAAAGTACATATTCATTCACAAGATAGTCGTCATTTAGAAAATTTCATATGTGCAAGAAGTGAAGCATGAACAAGTACTTATGAAACATTTAAGCATGAAATTGGGTCTTTATGATAATGAAATAGATCATCATTGTAACAAGTTCATAACCAATATAAGTTTGCATCCATTCAATAAGTATATGCCATGAAACACATGAAGTGTCACTATTGTAAAGAGAGAATAAGGCAACGAGTTCAATGTAATAACTTTAGAAGAAATACAATGCTATCAGATTAGCAAATTTCATTATTGTTGGATTACTGAGAGGGGGGGGGGTGAATCAGTAATAGAGCAATTTAGTCCCTTTTAACCATATAATCCAAGTGCTA
Source organism: Picea mariana (assembly GCA_032191745.1). Taxonomy (NCBI): domain Eukaryota; kingdom Viridiplantae; phylum Streptophyta; class Pinopsida; order Pinales; family Pinaceae; genus Picea; species Picea mariana. The sequence goes on from JASDQU010103137.1 coordinate 15,600, forward strand.
TATCAATGAAGCATTATTATCCAA
>JASDQU010103137.1:15723-32116 GCA_032191745.1 Picea mariana
CACATATCTTGTTCATAAGACAAATATTCTTTGTATGTTTCCTTTGTGGTGGCTCAAGCCCTCGGTACAGATGATGCTTGACCATGAAATGTAAAAATTTGACTATTGAATGATAGTTTTATGTCACGCATGGCTAGGGAAAGAAATTAAGGTTCTTAGGTCCTATTTGAATATTCTTAGAATTGATATTTTTTACATAGTCCTTGAAAAAAGACAAAAAGCTTATGTAGCAGATATTAATTTGGTCTTCGTGTGGGACATTTTATGCCATTAGTATGTTTTGTACAAAAATAATGGATCTTGAGGACTACACCATGATCAAGGAACAAGGAATGAGGAATGAGGAATGAGGAACGATGAACGAGGAACAAGGAACAAGGAATGGAAATTGTACTAGGACTAGACACCAACAACAGTGACCTGTGAATATGGCCAACTTTAAAAAAAATTCAAATAGTTTCTGTATGCACTGAAATTTGACATGGATAGACTATTTTCATGCCTTAATGATATGGGAGGGTTTCTGGACTCAAATTTCACTCACACACCCACTTTCTTCCATCATCAATTCATCATATAAACCATAAACCCTAATTTTCTTTCAAAGTACACAATTTGGTTGACGCAGGTTTTAAGTTTTCGTCAGTCTTTCTTCATTTTTATTTCAGGTTCTACATTAATGTATATACAATGTATCTGTGTCATAGTTGTGATGAAAAATCCCTCTTTTTCGTTGATTTCTTAATTGACACCATAAAAATACTAGAGGCGGACAACAGTGACATGTGAATGGGGCCAACGTTGAAATTTTTTCAAACTATTTTTGTAAGCATTGAAATTTGACATGGATAGACTCTTCACATGCCTTAACGATATGGGAGGGTTTCTGGACTACTCCCATCAAATATCAAAGGCATAAAGAAGTACATCACGATGTAAAGGGTTTTTGTCTTTGATGTAAAGGGTTTTTATCCATTTTTGTAGTATAAATAGATGTTGTTAAAATGTATGAGGATATCATATCATTAGAAAATAGATCCTAGTGAGAGTATTCATGAGTAGCTTTTGAGTTAGTTTTGGAGACAGATGATTATCCATAAAAGTCCCCTATAGGTTTTTAGCCAAAAGTTAGATATTGAATCCTAAATTAACAAGATCTTTTTAGTGGCTATGTCCCTATAGCGGTGTAATAGAAAAAATATCTAACATAATAAGAAAGTGATTAGTATATGCTAATTGCAATCAGTGGGTTTGTGCTTTAAATTTGTTATTGAAAATATGCATAGAAAACATTGTCCATAAACTAAATTTAATATTGTTGAAATGTCCAATATGTTTTTTTTAAGTGAGATTGTCCATGGGCAATTATAGTAATTTTTTTCCGTATGTATAATTGTATGACAAAGTAAAATATTGCATCATTTAAACAAACTATGGTTTATGAATAAAAAACCAAAAATAGCAACACTAAATAAAGACCAAAGATAGCATTTGTATTATCATTATTCACCTTAAATTGTTTTTATTCAGATTTTTACATTAAGTGATAAGCTAAAAGAAGAATCCATGCAATGGCGTAGTGAAAATGATGAGTAGAATACAAGCTCAAAATAATTGCACCATGTAATATTATGAATATAATTTAATTCATCAATGAGAAAGCTTAGTTGTTCTAGTATTTTTTTTGTACATGATGCAATATGCACATTCTCTACAATGAATTACATCACCAAATTTTAGTGAATTCTTAGTTCTACAATGCGCAATATCATAAAGTGTAAGAATAATTCCTAATTTAGAAACAACAAATGAAATTAGTGAAATTACTTGTCCCAATACATTTAATGTTTGCAAAGAATAGTATAACAAACATGTTCAATAATAAAAACTAATCAAGATTTTATCAATCTATCTAAAAGCTAGGGAAATAAAGATACCTTCACAAACTTAACTCGTAAGCTCAAGAACTTGAGTTCTACCTAAAATAGTCAAATCAAAATCCATTATAGTTTTTAAACTGTTATGACCCTATGTTTCATAGGAATCATACAAATGACTAATATTTTACCTTCAGAAATATTGTGTGGTAAATCATGTGGCATCCTGCCCATGATTTACAAGGAGAAGAAATATATGAGAAGTCGAAGGTTTTGAGACAGTGTGATTGTGATCTTGGTTTCAAAGATTCAAGGTAATCATGTTAGTGGATCCTTTGATCTTATAAAATGGGAAAAGAAGAATAGATCGAAGTTCATTTCAAATGCAGAGAAGATCTTATCCGAATTCTACATTTCAAACTTGGAATAAAACATAAATATTGTTTCGAGCGAGCACAGGGCGTTAAGAACAAATCCTTCACATTGTCTTCTCATAAACAATACAAAAATAAACAACATGTGAAATAGGACAATAACAAGTTACATCAGGGGAAAAACTTCACCACTTAAACACGACACAAGAATCTGGAAATATAATGCCTTTGTATTCATTCATAATAGTCACTTACAGTTTTTTGAAACATTTTTATAGTGGATGGGGACATTTCCATGCCATCTTTCCCTATCAGTCTAAACCCATCTTCCTTTGAAAGAATAGACTTTATAGCCTTTACATCAAAATCTAAGATCCTATCAAAAAGGATATGAAATACTAAAAATAGTACATAATCAAAATAGTTTCACAAAAGTAGGATCAGGTCCTGTCTTAAGGGGTCAACCCCTTATACTAATCTGGTAGTCCTCAACAATCTTTGATATCTTCAGCAGTCTTCTGGGTGATGACAAGACAACTTGAGATCCCTTTCTGGAACCTAGGAAAATCTTCAACCAATAATAGGATAAATTTTGATCCTTTTATCGTTTGTATTTGCCACTAAACCCAAAAAAAGAAAATGATCTTTATCCATTTTAGATTTATAATTCATTTGAAATCTTCCTTGAATGATGCGGCAGCAAAAATATTCGATCTGAGCAAAAAATCTAACATTATACCTGTGTTTGCACTTTTGGCATCTTACATGCCTGAAACAGAGTGAGATAAGCTGCTAAAATTCATAGGATTCGACAGCTAACGACACATTTTCAAATTCGGTTAAGCTGCCGAAACTGCCAGTATTTTAAGTCGTTTCCAAAATTTCAAAAATGAAATTTCTTCGATCTGCCTACCCTTCATAATCTTCATTGAGATTCATAGTATCTTCTGCTAGATATTCTAGATCAGGATGTGTTCTTGGCTTAGGATCTTTAAGCATCAGATTGATCCTTAAGAGTATAACCATTTTATGCAGCTTATGATTCTCCTTGAGCAATTTCTTATTCCCTTTCTCCTCCTTTACATGCATTTTAGCTAACCTTTCAAAACAATCTCTTACCTCAATTGTTGTGTTTGTTATAGTCTTTTTTTGGGATTTGATAACCCTCTCAAGCAATTTTAGCTCCAATATCTCTTCTTTAAGCTTTTTAATCTTTGATGATTTGTTGTCCTTGCTTGCTGATGTTGCAGGTATTTCGAGATCTGGGGCTTCGATTTCACCTTCTTCAATGTTTCCCCTTTCCACATTTGATGGAGCTGCCACCATTTCTACAGTTACAGGTTATGAATCAGAATCATAATAAGGTAGGTTTAGGACATTTTTTGATGTATTTTTTTTGGATCTTCTGCCAATGTCCCGAACTCTAACCTCTTCTTTTATTTCTCTGATTTTAAGGGAGAAACCTTGGTGACATTTTCCACAAGATATAATTCTCTTCTCTTCCTTTTGCTGGTTTTTGGGGACGTTAATTCCTGTGAGGGAGTCCCTCCTTTCTTGGGCTAGACTTCTTGCTCCAATTCTCCCCAGAACAAGAGAAAGTCCCAAGTTTTGTCCCTCCTCCTCAGTTCTTCTAGAATGATCAAATTGATCATCCCATGATGGAAAATCCTATTGTGCACATTATCAAACTTAGCTTGAACTTGGTGTGACATATTAGTTAAGCTCCTATGAATGTAATGGGGTATATTCAGAGGACACTTTCCTGTAAAATGATTCATCAGTTTGAAGTGATAAAGCATGAATCTACCATACCGACCTTCACAAGTGATGTACACTTGAATTTCCTTAAGCAAATGCTTCCATTTCTCTTCCAGGTAAGACCTCAGAACATCCTTCTACCAAATAATGTTTTGAAATTCAGGCTCAAGGTAATACTTGAACTCAATATCCTTAGTGATAGTTGTTTTAAACCATCTCTCACCTTTCCCAAGAATTTTTGTTGTTGTTGCAACACTGGCCTCATCAATTTCCATTAGCATTAATGGAATGAAGGTTACTTTTTCTCCATCGAAGCTCCGAGCAAAGGCTTTAGCAACACCCTGGTGATACCCCTACAATTTCTCACAATACCTATAGCAACCTGCTTCTTTAAACATCTGGAAAATCTTAGGATGAGATTCCAGATATAAGACATCATTCAGCTCCTTCCTGAGCAACTTTCCTCCACTGGCCATCTTCAACAAACGTTAATACCTGCAAACAACAAAATCGGGTTGGAGTGGAAGATCAGCACCGATGTAGGGTGAAATGGAAGTAATGGAGGAAAACGTGTGAGGTAGACTAGAAATTATAATGCTCATTCAAGACAAAGAACGCCATATGGTTTTTTGGGTGAATTTGATAATGACAAATGATTTTTGATGATGGCAGTATCCTGAAAATGACAGTAAGGGTTTTGGATATGATAGCTCAGGGTTTAATGATTTCTCAAAACATCAATTAAAATCGTAGTAGAACACCTCAGATCGTGGAAAATGATCTTCATACATGATTTTGGCGGCATTTAGAATCATCATGGCATGAGTAGCTACGACAGTTTGGGGTTTTGATAGGACAGGCTAACCGTTAGAAAAATTATGCGCTTTCGGCAGCTAAGAACACCTGCGCCTACCTTTTTAGCTGATGAAAGTGAGAACTTTCGGTAGCTTATAACACATTGAAAACTGACCCTTAGTTGTCGAAAGCTAACCTTTGACACTTTTTCATTCAAGAGCTCAAACCATCATTTTCCAACTTTGGATATACCAGGGCACCTTTTGAAATATAAGATACATCACTGGACCATTACTCTGAGTTTCTTAACATGAAGACATTCAAAAAAAAAAAATGATTCAGAGTAAATTTCCAAATGGGTAACTGGAGACCAAATGACTATATCATAGGAACCTAACACATATAATCTTTGTGGCATATGATCTCATAAATTGTGATTTCACCATAAAAAAAAAGAAGGAAATATAACCTCAACCTGACCCATATTCTCTCATTCTTAGCCAATTTCTCATTGTAGAGCACTCCATGCATCTTCTTTGACCTTTTAACATGCATATTCTAGCTCACTCAATCCCAACCTATTCAATATGAAAATAATTTGATATGTATTATGTCATGTTTCTAATTTGCTATATTGTATGTTGAATGGAGAATTTCCCTATGTTTTGTTATTTGAGTAACAAGTTATTATGCACTCATACATAGGACTTGATGGGCAAACATATTTGGGTAACAATATCTTATGTGTGCATGCATAGGACTTGATAGGAAGGTAGGAATCTTATAAAATGCCAGCAAGCATATAGTTCCTGGGTGAAAGAATGGTGTGTTGGTTCATTGGTTATAATGTGGTTTTGGTCTAGAAAAAGTGAGTGATGGACCATTTAGTGTCTTTCTATCCATTAGGTTTCTAAACACCTATCATATTGGTAGAAACTCGCCCCATTGTCCATCTCAAAAATAATAGTTACAAGTGATTGTTATTATATGTAGATATGTCTTTCACTTATGTCCACCAGTAGGGGAATACTCTACACATTTATCATATTTTTCTCCACCATCAAGCCAAGGACTCAATGGCTCCTCCTCCACCCTAGTTAATAATAACACTTTCACAATATTTCTTGAGAATCCATTGGGAAATTTGAGTCTGAATTTCCATGGATACCTACTAAGACTAATATAAGGGAGTGTGATCTTCATTTTACTAATTTAATTTCACCAAGGGGCGATTTGGTGTGGAGGATCATCAACTCAACTCATGTGTGGTGATGATTTCTTGGATGCTTGATGAAGTTAATTTGTGTCTAGTTTGGACACTTAAAAATTGCAATTGCACCTAGTCCTTACACCATACACACATGAAGTAAAAAGGCATAAAATAATTGAAAGTTAAACAAGCAAGATGGTATAAGGTTCAAGAATCATCTTCAAAAACATCACATTATTGATTGTGTCATTTAGTGCCATTGTACTTTAAGAAATTGGAGTGAAATTAAATCGTAAATCCATTGAGAACAATTCTCTTTGAGTCAATAGTTTATTGAGTCATTGAATTGTACAAATTAAAAGATAAGTTTGATTCATTAAAATGAATCATTGAATTATAAAAAGGGTGGAGTTACAAACCCTTTCAAAGTTAATAAGGTGTTTTTTAAATTAAAAAATCAATTGAGATCAATACCTTCTTAAAATTGAATAAGGAGGTCATTGTCTTTTCACAATAGTCTTCAAGTGAGATACATCAAAGTCAAATCATTATATAATAATTATTTTTTGTGCATGATCAATAGCACCTAACACCCTAATGTTTTTGGTGACAATTTCAAGAAAGCGAGACATAAAGTAAGTGAGCATGACACAATTGAATATCTAAAAATGGGTAAATGAGGAAAACATTTGCAAAATGTCAATCAAGAAATTAATCAGTTACATGACTCTTTATATGATTCCATCCAACAATTTGAAAGGTTATAGAAACAAAATGTGATAATGATGGATCAATTGATAAAATAAAACATTCATGAATGTATGGAATCAAACATGTGAAGCATGATTTTCCAAAATAATTGTAAGACTGTGTGAAGAATTGAAATTCAACAAGAATAAAAAAGGTTTAGGATATGGAAGATACCTCAACTTTCATATTCTAGACTACTCCAAACCAATTGAATGGGAAATATGGGGATAATATGTAATCAATCAAGAAATCCTTTGAGGATAGTGCAACCTAGTCAAAAAGACATTAAAAGAAGAGAAAATACAAGGCTAGGTATGGTGAATTGAAGGTTTTGAATAGATTCCATTCAAATTTATATATCAATAAATGTTATGATCCTTTCTAATCCATCACAATAGGAAAATTATCTAGGATTTTATTATAGGCCATTCCAAATCCTTGATGAGTAAATGATGGTTATTTTGATCGGATATAATTACAATGATGATGAAATTAGAGAGGGAAATGGTTCACAAATTTTCCAAGAGGAGGTTCCTTTGGTTCAATCTCTTCTTGAAAAATTATACATTCCTAAAACAATACATGAGCATTTCTAGTCTCTTCCTAATTTTGCAATGGAAGGGATTGAAGGGATATGAACTAGTGGGGAAATGTCACAACAAAGTGGTGAAAAATGCCATATTATGAGTCCAACACCCTTACATAAACTTGGAAATACACCACAACACTCTTAAACACATCCAAGTGCCATGGCGAAAATGACCTGAAATTCTTTGAAGGTAAGCTATCTAACCAAACTATTCATTATCAATTATACAAAATTATTAAATAATATTTTGAATAAAAAACTAATGCAAGAAAATGTCAATTACTTCTATATTTATTAAAATCTAGGATTTGCGTTATAATTAGTAAATTTTTAGTCATACAAATGATTAAAAGTTTAGAAATAAGTAATCATATTGTCAAAAGCCTTTCTTTTTACACAATTGGTATGAAAAAACATTTGAAATATTGTGATGAAAGCCATCATGTATTTTAAGAAATAGTTTTTAACAATATCACAAACAAATTACAAATTTCATAACATGATGTGTACTAAGGAAAAAATAACAAACATGTTATGAAAAAACTATTTTTCAATTCAACAAAGATAGTAAGGGAAGATTATAATTTGTTCCAATAATGGTGGCTACAGTAATCGTTTGGCACTCATTACAACATTTTATCAACGAAGATTAGAAAATAGAAAGGAACAACATGCTATGTTCTATGAAAAGTATTATGTTTCTCATGCAACCATGGCAGCTATGTTGGATGTTATGCTTAAGAAACTAAGGAATAATCTTATTCAAAAGGGATTATTCCTAGTGGATTTTCATTCCCCTAACTTGAATACCCATTATCTATATATTCTACACACAATTTTATTAGTTGGTTTGTACCCAATGGTAGGGACCTTATTTCCACCTCTTTCCAGTCGTCAAAAGACGTAGTGCATATTTCCAGGGTTAAAAGGCATGTATTCATCCTTATTATGAAAATTTTAGGTTGGTGCACTATAATTTGAAATCATATAAAAATAAATTCTTGAACATGTCTTTTCTTTTGTTTAATTAGGTAACCCATCTTGAACATAGTCTCTTATTAACCCTTCTTTCTCCTAAAGTGTCTTTGAAAAACTATACTGTAGTTGAGCCCCCTATATTTCTCCTAAAGTGTCTCTAGAAAACTATATTATAGTTGAGCCCTATCTTGAACATTACTTGCTACATATATGGTGGTTTATCCACTTGATATTCATGACAATATGGATGATGAAAATGGTGAAATCTCTGATAGTGAGGAAGAATAGTTTCTTAAACCAAATCCTTCTTAAAACAACAAAAAAATGTCTTCACTATATAGGGTAGTTTCTATGGTTGTAGATCAGTGGAATAGATTTCTTGAAGGAGAAACTTAATGCAACATCTCACTAAAAGTATGTTTTCTTATTTTTGTAGTTTTCCTAAGCATTGGAATCCATTACTTATGTTTAATTAACAACACCATTGCTTATAATACTTATCCTTATATGGGAATTTTTTATTTGTAGAATCGTATGTGATTTTGTGCACTTTGGTTTGTATCTTGAATCGCTTTGACAATTTTCTAGATCTTACATGGCCATATTGTGTAAATGTGTGCTAGCACATGTAAAATTGTGAAGTTTGTAATGTGCAATCCCATTTTTTGTTGGGTAAAATCCTATTGATGTCCCTAATGGGAAGAAATATGTGGTTGATAAGGCCATTCTGATTGACATGATTTATTTTCTTTGGACAATAGGACTTCTCCTTTGATTATATTGATTTTTGGTCACTATTTTTTCTTTCTATAACTTGGGACAATGAATACACTATTGTGGTTCCATTGCTTAGGAAAATATTGAACTTTGGTCTCTTGAACGCTAAGAAAATTTTGAGGTATTGGCATAATACAATGAGCATGATGAACTAATAAGAAAAAAATGTCTCCGTGGACTATTTTTGCACCAACTACTTCTTATAATGTTGATTTTGAGCATATGTATGACTAGTAGATTGCGTCTGCTCCATCTTAGATTGGGTGGCCAATGAATAATCATATAAATTTTATTTATGATATTGGGAGAAGTGGGTCACAATAGTCAAAATGTGAGCTTCACAAATAACCTCTTTGCATTGGGATGTTCTATGTTCAATGACAGTGAAATGCTTATTTGATTGACATTTTCTAGTCTTTCCATAATGGTGAGAGTTTGGTTGGAGGTTGCATTTACTTTTGAATGTAAATGAAACTCAACATATTTGTGACCTCATATTTATTATATATTATATATTGCATAAATGTGTAATATGTAAATGTGTAATGTGTAATATTTATAATTTATAATATATATATATATATATATATATATATATTATAAATAAATAAATAAAATATAAAAAAAAAAAAACATAAAACAATAAAAAATAAAATCAAAACATAAAACATAAAATCAAAATCCCCATGCCCATATTTGAACCATATCCCCACAACAACATATCCCCATAGCAATATATTAGAGTTCTCATCGAAGTATACCCCCACGCCCATATTTGAACCCTATCTCCTTGACAGCATACCCGCGGCCATATCTAGAGAAAGAGATTGCCCCTTGTATCCCTGTGACAGCATACCCTGGGACAACAACCCACCATAGGCACTGGAGAAAGAGGTCACCGAGATAAAGACTAGGCCAAGAGAGAGGCCGGTGCAGAAAGAATAGGAGAAAGAGGTAGTGGACAGAGGAGGAAGAGGCCACATAAAGGCTAGGAGAGAGAGGCCGTGAATAGAGGACAAAGAGGGCGTGGACAGAGGAGAAAGAGTCCAAGCGTCTTTTCCCTATTAATGACAAAAGGGAAGGTATATTTTCATGACCAGATATGCCTCGTTCTTTTCATGAGACAAATGTTAATGAATGTTCTTATATACCTAGTTTCTTCCTTCCATTATCAAGCTTTAAAACCCACGAATAAATACCATAAATAACTCACAAGGGAATATTTCTGACACATTTCTGAAACTCGATCTAGAAAATATCCTTGGTCGAGACACATTCTTGGTACTCATTTCTATCAAGTTGTGGGTCATGTGTTGGGTTTAGAACTGGAAGCAACTCAACAATATCATTAGTTCAATCATCTCATACACATGTATATAGGATTGATTTTTAAGTGAACCATTTTTTTATGAATTTCCTTGTAACCTACATTTTCTCGAGTAGCCAAATGCGTGCATTATGATTGTAGACCAATATTTTTTCCTTCTTAGATCCTATAATGAATTTATCTTCAATAAAATAATAAAAGAATAAATGCCCCAATTCCTCTCATGGGACAAGGCACTACCTACTTGTAGAAATAACCATACAACGAATACTTATATCTCTAGAGCATGCCCATTATGAAGTGACTACAAGTCTATTGGATCATTTCCAAACCACCCAACACATAAAGCCTCCATGATGTAGAACACTCATCACCCACACACATTGAAAACAATGAAATCAAGTGCAAATAAAGGATACTTATAGGATGGTGCACCCACACCAAGAGAAACAAGAACCCTACCCCTACCAATTCAAGCCACTCTTGTTGATCTCAAGTTCAACCTTAACACCATGACGATTGTGCTATTTGTAAGCACCAAGAGAGGTGACAAAGCTAGTCTTGTTTCCTTCCTACTACCTGTCCATTTGATGGTTCTTTCTAGGTAGTATTACCCATCTCTTTCTCCTCCATTATCACCTTGATATTCTTATGGTAACACTTGCTTTCCTTGTTTTATTCCCCCGTTCCATTTTTCTAGTCCTCTAATCATAACATTATATCATACCTTTATTATCCTATCATTTCTAGTCCTCTCTTCCTTTTCTTATATTTTCTCTTATTGACCACCTATTTCCTTGATCTGTTCATCTTTGAATGTCTCCCTTTAGTTCATTGTCTTGAGTAGGGTTGAATTCAAGATGACATTCCTTAGTTGAGACTAGTCACCACTCCCTTGCTATCTTCCCTAAGAGGTTATATTTGGCAGTTGCATCTTGTAGCCTATAGCTATAAGGTCACCTTTATTTCCATTAAATTTCCTTCCTCTCAACGCTCTCCTCCTACCTTCGATGGTGCTTAATTAACRTTGTTTCCTAATTATGTTCATTTTCCATCCCCATGCTAACATTTTTACCTCATGCCTTCAATGGTGCCTTTCTAGAATCAATGGAACATGCCCTCACTAATGTTGCCTTACAATTATTAGTGCCTTCATTGGTTCCTTTCCAAAATATTGATAATATCACCTCACCATCATAGACCAACATTATAAAAATCATTTTTTGTATTAGATATCATCAATCGTGCACATGATCATCCACCTTAGAGATAATCCACCATGCTCCATCCATCTCATCCATCTTTGTCCCTAAACCCTTCTTCACATTCAACAACAACATGACAAATGGACTAGGTGATGAGATGGTAGCCTAGGGTAGCTAATATGTGGCATTCCTCACATCCAATGATGATGCAACACATGGACCAAGTGATGAGGTGGAAACCATGTCTAAATAACAAGTGGCATTCTTCACATCCAAAGAAAACATGATATGTGGACCAATTGGTAACCAGAGCTAACTAATCCACCCATCTTCACCCCTTAATCCTTCTTCACATCTAATGACAACTTGACATAGGGACTAGATGATGATTTGGCAACAAGGATAGTTGAAATTTGGCATTCTTCACATTCAATGGTGGCATGACACATTGACCAAGTGATGAGGTGGTAAATTAAGGTAACTGACAAGTAGCATTCTTCACATCCAACGACAACATGATGCATCCAATATAGTCATCAATTCTATCATCCTTGATATGGATTCTTCCTCACTTGATGGATCCAAAAATTCATCTAGAGCCTTGAAATTATTATTCTTTATCCAATTTTCTTAAAATTTATATGGATTCATTAACATATTCTTTTTGTCTTGTCAAATATGAGTACATATTTTTTTCTTTCCTTCTAGGTTTTATTTGAGGGGTTTTTCATAAAAGTGCATCCTTCCCTTTTCTTGCTCCCAATATAGGTAAAACAAAACCTTCTTAATATCTTCCTTATCCTCCATGTCGACCACCTCCACCTCTTCTTCTTTCACCATAGACACCTCTTCTTATATAGTCAACAACCCCTCTTCACCCTATGCAACCTAATTCTTGTCTATTGTTTGTATGTGATATATTGTCTAATATTTTGGCTTGTTTATTTCATTGTCCTGACATTAAAATGTATTGTGGGTATTATCTTGAAAAATGCAACACATTGTTTTCTTGGTATTCCTTAGATTGTGGGGACCATCTCAAGAGAGACCATCAATGGCCATAGGGATAGAGACCATCTTATTTAGAGAACACTAAAAACTACACAATTTGTACAACTCAAGAAAAAATTAATATGGCAGAAAATACAAAATTTTATGACTTTACCATAAATTAAATATCTTTTTGTTACATTTTCTATACATATGAGTTATTCACATGAGGTGATTATTATAGTCCTTTCTTTGCAAGGACTAAAAAGAAGAGAGGATGTATTTGAATCATGTTTTCTTAAAAAGAGAGGATGGATTTTTGAATCGTGTTTTCTTTTGGTCCAATGAAGGGGGGCATGAATAGGAACCTAGATCATGTAAATGAATGTTGTATCTTACTTTGAAATCCTTATGTGACATTCCTCTTATGAAACAAGGATTTGTATCATTTTTTCTTTATTACATTGTTATTTTCAGTGTTTTATGCACAACATATATTCACAACATGTGGGTTCATAATTAAAAACCCCCCTTTATGAATGAATTACGTGATCCTTATGAGTGTTCAATATGTGTATGGTGGTCTCTATAATAATAAAAGTTTTCTATGTTAGAAATGATGACATTTGATTCAATGTTGTATAAGTGTACTAAGTGAACTATGACATTTTCATGGTATTTTTAAAATTTGGGTCATTTTGCAGTACTGCACACATAGTAATCTATCAAGAAATTATTTCTTCACTTAAACCTCTAGCTCTTTCCCACAGCTAGTTTTCATCGAAGTTGAATTTCTTGTATTTCATTTTCCTCTTGCATGGTTTAAAGAGTCGAGTCAAAACGCCATCAGTTTCACGACCACTCCTTTGAGTAACAATAGCCTAAATCAAGCGCTAATTAAAATTTATCTAGCAACTTTTCTAGGGCTCTTCAAACCCATCTTAGCTTAGGTATAGAGATTTGGAATAGGATTATGAGAATAAATTTTCAAAGATGCTAAACAAACATAAAGCCTTGAGTTAGGGAGTGAAATCCAGTTGCTATATCACTGACTTTGGGAAGCCCTTCTAACACAAGGGTCAATCATGAGGTCGCATTGGGGCCCTCAGAGTAATCAACCCTACTTTGTTGGTCTTGGTGTTGACTGTCGACTGTCCCCCCTCTGCTTTGGTATAGTAGGTGGTATCATAGAGGCCATAATATTTTAGACTTCCTACACAAGGTGACAGCACAGGGAAGGTGGTGTTGTACCTGGGATCGACATTGGCTAGACTCACACGGACTCCTTGGAGGGTTGCCCACTTCTCGGTGAGTTAACTTGCAACAGGGTGTTAGTTTGTTAAGCAGGTTGTCAATGTAACTTTCCCACCCACCGAAACTCAGCCCCTTCACACATCGATTCTGCGATGTTGGATTCCATAAACAACTAGCGCTTCTTTGTGAGAAGGTTTGTTTGCATGCTTGAATCCTAGATTAATTAGTGTGTGCTTTTTTTTCTCCTTAGTTGGCCTTAGGATTGATTTTGTGTCTAATGGCATCAATTTCGAGTTAATTTCTCATTTTTTCAATACAAAATATGGATACAATTAAAATAAAAGGTAATAAAGAGGTAACAAATAGCTCATACCTAACTTACATCTTATAATTCTCTAACATTGTTCTTTACACTTAGTGCAACAAACACCAAATGGAATGGTTTACACAAGGTCAATGGAGAATGTTATTGGAAAATTCAAAATATTATCATAAACCCACATCTCACATATTTGTACATGCACCATAGATTCACAATCTTTCATGAAGAGGTCCGGGAGAAATGCCTCCATGCAAAATTGTCCATGTCCTTGATGGAAATATATAAAATTCCCTTGAAGATATTTTAGTCCTTGTCCTACTTAAAAAGGATGATCCCATTATGGAATTAGTGGTCAAAGACTACTTTTATCCCCCTTCTATCTGGTAAACGTTACTTCTTATACTAGTATTCCCCTACAATAGGGAGTGTTGTGTCCCTTTTCTCGAAAATAAGTGAGGTTCTTCTTATTTCTCCCAAAATTCTCCCAACCTCTTGGACAGTAATACATACAGCCTCAAAACTAACATTTAGGGAAACTCGAATCCAATCATGAACCGGGAGTGAACTGAGAGTGAGGGGTGCAAATCGGGAGTGAGGGGTGCTCTAGCTAAAATGTGTTTTTTTGGCTTTGGAAGGTTAAAAAAGGGGACTTCAAGTCTACATAGGGAAATGGAAAGGCCATCCAAGAAAGTTGCATGGGGCGAGGCAAAATTAGCTATAACAATATTGTTAAAGTAATTGTTGTTCAGTTGTGTTCCTATATTGTTGTTAAAGTAACTGGTGTTCAATTGTGTTACTATACAACTTTGAGTGGGATTGAAAGTGAAATGTTTTCACTTAGAGTAAGGGTAGAAACTATTATATAAAAGTTTGGGTCAATAAATCTATAGAAGTATCCTCAAAATCCTCTTGAAGTAGTTATGCCAATTAGGTTTAATGAAGCAATCATGGCATTATGAAGTTTCATTTAATCAAAGTTCTTGGAAAGGAGAAGAGTGCATATTCCAACATTGTTTCCTCCTCTCAATTTTGTAAGATCCCTCTATGACTTTCCTTTCCTTTATGTCTCCTTCTTGAGTTTTACCTTGCATTTTTCATATGTGATTGCACAATGAAAACTAGGTATTGACTAACTTTCCTCCTTTTATCTATTTAGGATTTCCCTATTGTTCTAGGTGCATATGAGTCACATACTAGCTCTTGAAAGAAAAGACATTTGATTTATTTGTTTAAGTATTAGTCATAGGATTTTTGTTGAGGATTTTGTTCACATTTGGGAACTTTTTGTTTGAATTCAACTCTATAAAGAACTATTTAAGTGCCATTTAAGTAAATCTCATCTATGGTCTTCACCTCAAATCTAGTTTTTTTCAACATAAACCTTGTGTCTTCTAAGACACGTAGGGATAGGAGTCCAAAAACGTAGGAATATGAGTCCATATAAACCTCACTATAAACCTAAACAATCTTTGACATCTTTAGCAGTCTTCTGGGTGATGACAAGGAAACTCGTGATCCTTTTCTGGCACCTGGGAAAATCCTCAACCAAAAATAGGATAACTTTTTAGCCTTTTATCCTTCGTATTTGCCACTAAACCCTGAAAAAGAGGATGATCTTTATCCATTTTAAAGTTATAATTCATTTGAAACCTTCCTTGAATGATTTGGCAACAAAAGTATTCGATCTGGACAAAAAGACTAATGTTCTACATGTCTCTGTGCTTTCAGCAGCTTACGTGCCTAAAACAGAGTAGGATAAGCTGCCAAAAGTCTTGGGATTCAACAACTAACAACTCTTTTTCAAATTCGTTTAAGCTGTCGAAAATGCAAGTCTTTGAATTCATTTTCAAAATTGCAAAAAATGGAATTTCTTCGATCTGTCTACCCTTTAGGATATTTGTTGAGGTTCACAACAACTTCTGCTAGAGATTCTAGATCAGGATGTGTTTTTAGCTTAGGATCTTTAAGCATTAGTTTGTGGCATTCTTCACAATGCACATCTAATGAAAACGTGACATGTGGATCAAGTGGTAACCAGAGATAAGTAATCCACCCATCTTCACCCCTTAATTCTTCTTCAAATCTAATGACAACTTGACATAGGGACTAGATGATGAGGTGGCAATAAGGATAGTTGAAATTTGGCATTCTTCACATCCAATGGTGGCATGACACATTGACCAAGTG
>JASDQU010103137.1:55977-68459 GCA_032191745.1 Picea mariana
TGGCTTTGCACTTTGGGGGGAAATTTGCTACACATCATAATTACTCACTTTGATGATGTCTCATTTCCATTATCACAAGTGTTGCAAGTGTCACAGAAATAATACTGTCATCTTGCCCATGTTACATCATGAACGACATCATAAGAACACTTGACATACCCTCTAAGACTAGTTAAAAGAAGGAGATATATCATTTGGCGAAGAGTACAAACTTTTACCTTGAAGAATTACCATCATAAAATATTTTTTTGGAGATCGGTGCCCCCCTACTCACTTGCAGGGAGTGCTAGTGCTCCTTGCCATCTTATCAGGGAGCGCTACAATTATTTGTGGCCCACTTTGAGGGAGAGTCGAGTTGTTGAGAAAATCATGGGATGAATCCCCCTTATCTCTGAAGTCAGCTGATAAATATCCGAGTTAGTTTGGCTCGAATCCAAGACCAAGGCTGGATCTAAGGGGAGTTCCACAATTGATGGAATAATATCCTCAACTTATCCCAAGAATATATAAGGTGGTTAGGCCTCTCAAAGCCTATATAAGGAGGCACTCTCATGGTGAAAAAGGGGAGAATAATCAGTGAAAAGTATTGTCATTTTGATTGTGGATCATTCGAGCAAGGGGTTGGATAAGGAGAGCTTGGTGAGGTTGTTACATCTGCATATACACTTTTTAAGAACCTTATTTTGTTCTCATTAATACATGTGCTTGGCCTGTTTCCTTAAATATTGTGTACATTTGAATGAACTTGTCTCTTTTGATGAATCTAGCTTTAAACTAATCATGGTAGAATAGGAAGTATGCTTTGTCTTCATGGTTTATTGGATTGCAGGACTTGTTGAAAGGCTTGGGGATCAAGGATCAAGTTGGACTGAGCGAGGAAAAACTTTGTAAACAGGTACTCATACTTTCTTCCTCTTCTCTATTGACTAGATTAGCTATATTTAAAGGAAAGTCAGTGTTCAAAGTTAGCACTTTTTTGTCTTGATCATAGGGGTCTAAGATCCAAGAGGGAATTCACCTGTCCACAGGGGAATTTTCCTACAACACTTAGTACAAATGATCAATGTCAGGTTAGTTAGTTTATATTTTATTTGATTTGTTAATTTACGAATAATAATGATTACATCATTTAAACTTTAATGATTTATTCATTATCGTTAGATCATTTCTAATCTTATTCACTCATTATTTGTTATTTTGTTATTCATAGTGAAAAAACAATTTCCTTTATTTTTGCATCTTATTTTGATCCATTAGTTTAAAACCATCATTTTCACGAGGCTTTATTTAAACCTTGTAATTGTATATATCTATAGTATATAATAATACTATCAGTTAAGTAAAAGTATTAGTGTGTTGAATGATATGATTATACATTTAGTTAGTTTTACATATTTTAATTATTTTAGAATCCTAGTTGGATAACAGATCCATAAAACCTGTTAGGGTAAATCATTCCAAACGGATTGGGTTAAATAAACAACCCTGGTCTAGATCTTCTCTTCTCCTTGATGGTGTGTCATAAACGCTCGTCAATAAATGGCGCTATAAGGAGGGCCTGCAAGTCATTGATGGCACGAAAAGGCTATAGGACTCCCCCAAATAATCATTCTCCTATCATGATGTGTAGTCGCTCAGAACCTAACATTATACTCGATCCATCTACTACGTTAGAAACTACACCTAACATTCCTGCCGAGCTAGTGACACCAGTTCCTCAAGGGATTGATGTACAAGAAATTGTTTGCCAGTTGATTTTGAGAACTCAAAGTGATTTGTCCTGAATCAGACAGCCTGGTGGACAACTAAATCAACCCCTTGATTTCTCCAATATCCAAGAACAACCTCCTTACACTGGTATGAACGATAACACATTAGGTGGTAATATCACTGATCCTTTTGAAGCACTAATCCTAGGTGCTGTGGGATTTGGTCTCTCACCATCCTCACTTGGTTCTTCTCCACCCTCTTCAAGAGAAGAATCCTCAAACGAAGACAGTTTTTCATTTGGACAATCTCAACCTTCACCTCTACAAACTCCTATGGGTAACCAAAATAATCCCTTTAGACCTTGGATTGATCAAGATGTTGTGGAAATACCTGGACCCCAACACTCGTTACCCAAACATCCAGAAAAGTGGCTACCCAAATTCGACCCAGATTCAAAGAAATCAACCGAGGATCATATCAAGAAATTAATTTTAGTTGTTAGGCTCCAAAAAGTCTAACATGAGGATGTAGTTTGTAGGTTATTCCCTTACACTTTTGAGGGAAATGCCTCGACCTGGTATTTTTCTAAACTACCCCAAACCATCATTTCTTGGGATAAGTTTGAAACCCTTTTTCTAGAAAAATTTGGAGATGATAAATCTTCGGAAGTTCTAGTAATGGAGCTTTCTAGTATGAAAATGAACCCTAAAGAAAAAGTTAAGGATTTCAACTAGAGATTCCTCACGCTAAAAAATAAAATTAATGTAGATTCAATGCCTGCAAAAAACTTAACTATTGCATACTATACTAAGGCCCTACATAACAATATAGCTATATGGGTTAAAAGTTCCAAAAATAACACATTACTAGAATCCTTTGAGGAGGCAGTCCTTATCGAGAAGGATATTCTTAGTTTAAAACATAATTTAAATGTTGAGGCTAAGACAACCTCGTCTTCTAAAAATAAAATAGAAATTCTCACTAGACCTCCTCAAAGTAAAAGTCAACAAGAGGCTTTAGACTTGGAAAGTTTGCATAAATCTTTTCAGAAATTATCCAATCAGGTCATAGACTTAAAAATTTCCGCTAAAGAAGCATCTACAAGTAAAGGAAGTTTTAGACCACCTTTTAGGAAACCTTTTCCTCCAAACAGACCAAACCTGACCACAAAAGGTATGAATTTTGAAGGATTACAATATGATTTACAAGAAATACTGGAAGCACATGATAACACTGTTTCTATACCTCCTGAAAATCAGGATGACACAGATGATGAAGAAACACCTGACGAGGAGGACAAATCTCCTCCCGTCTTCTAACATTTGTCCGACAACATCTTCCAAGAAAATTTTGAAACTGTCCATCCATATAACACTCGAAGTAAGGTACAAAACAAACTTCCACCCAAAACAAGTAGGAATATGGTATCCAAACAACCAAAACAAATTGAAACCAAACAAAACCCTGTTTCCCAAGATTTAGAATATGATTTGGTTGAAGATCTTAAAAAACTAAGGGAAAATATATCAGTTTTTGAATTACTTAAATTCCCTCTTATCCTACAAAAAATGCTCCAAAGTATAGCCAAGAATAATAAAAAGAATGATCCTATGAGCAAAAAATCAACAGAAAATGACCCAAGTAAAACAAAAGATGTCTTCGGTAAAAAATCATCTGAAAATCAGAATAAAAGGGACATATCAGAGAAAACTGTAGGAAATTTAGATAAGACTATTTTAGGTACAACCGTAAAAAATAAACATACTTCTACTTCCTCATCACGAAAAAATGTACCTCCTTTCTTGTTAACTTTCAAAATTTTCAATAGAAATGTACATAACTGCATGGTTGATTCCAACGCCTCATCAAATGTAATGCCTCTATCTGTGTGTCAGAAAATTAATACTGAAGTCAAACCTTCTGATTTAAAAGTCATTCAGTTAGACAGAACTAATGTCAAGGTCATTGGTGAACTTAAGAATGTATTTATAAGGTTTCCTCTAACCCAAAGGTCCACCAAGTAATTGATATAATTGTTGTTGATATTCCATAAGTTTATGGCTTATTTTTTAACAGATATTGGTCAAAGCAGTTACACGTTTATTTTTCTATGGATTGATCTCATCTATGGTTGCCAAAAAATGGCCAGCCTAACAAGATCAAGATAACATAGAACGTTACCTCAAGTACACTATCACAGATTTAAATGATCCCAATGAGCCTTTTACTTCTACTGTAAATACAATTGAGGATCAAGGAATGAACACTTTTTTTGGAAATTTCATGACTAAAATATCCTCTATCACCGACCCAGAAAAACATTCTGAAATATCATCATTATACTTTGATGGATCTAAATCTTGGTAAGGGGCAGGTGCTGGTTGTGTGTTGATTGACCCCAAAGGTAATAAAACATTCATCGCTTGTCGTTTAGAATTTGAATGTACTAACAACACAACAAAATATGAAGCACTCCTGTAGGGACTAAATAAGGCACTAGATCTTGACGTGCAAAACTTGGTCGTATTTAACGACTCTGAAATTGTAGTCAAGAAGATAAAAAACGTTTTTCATTGTTTATCACCGCATCTGAAAAACTACCAAACTGAGGTATGGGGCTTAATACATAAATTTCTTGCTTTTAACATAAGATCCATTCCTAGGTCTAGTAATTCAGAAGTTGATTTATTAGCTAATGTTGCTTCAAAATTATTACTCATTGAGGGTATTTCTACTAACGCATTTTTGGTTGAATTGTTATTTAGGCCATCGATTCCCGACAACATCACCAATTGGCGAGTGTTTGATGATGATCAACAAATCATCAATTTTCTGCATATGGAGGACACTTTCCAAGATGCGCTAATCAATGAAAGCACCCACAATGAAAACCTCTGAAATTTCATGGTAATATCTGACCCTCATTTTGTGGAGATATCATCCGATCTGGTAAACTCTATCCCCAAATATGTTGTTAGACTAGAGAAATTTTATGATTTACATGACAAGTTTAGGGGAGTGGTTAATTGCAAAACGAACAGTTCTTCATTATTGTATGAAACTATAAGTTTATGAATGCAAGATAATCCTTAGAATATCAATCTGGGAAAAGGGTGTTCTAAACAAGAGATGTCTACATTCATAAAATTGTTCAAAGAATTCAAACATGTGTTTTCTTGGACATATGATGATCTAAATTTTTTTGATTCAAACATAATACAACATGTACTTTCCATGAAGCCCCTGTTTTCACACATCTTTGTAAAGGGGGGTTTTTGTTTCCCTTAGAAAATTACCCATTCAGTCATCTTTCGTGACATTTGTGCCAGAACCTCGTCAGCAACCAACATAGATTTAGATGGCCAAAGAGAAGGGAGAGTCTGCCACATGTTTCAGATGTTGAGTTGACTCAGGCCCCATCCTCGTCCCAATGTAGAGAGTTAAATGAAGTCGGAGAAGGTGGTTGAAACATCGTCTCCCCCCCATAAATGGAAATCTTGGAAAGGACTGGAAAACCGCCTGAGATTGCATCTGGCAGGGAACTGCATGGGCAGTCTGACAAAAGACTCTATGCATAGTCTACTAGAAGATTGTGTGCATGTTCAAACTGATAGGGAGATCACTGACTCCAAGATTTGACTGTAGTGGCGAGTTGTTCTGATTATATATAGGCAATTTTGTTATTTTGTGAAGGGTTGATGGTTGAGCTGCGCTCCCGCATTGTAAATTTTTTATAAAGCACTCTGGTTATATGGTTATGTAATTCGATCTGAGACTTCTGGTTTAATGAAAGTCAGTTTCCTATTTCCATGATTTATTGCCACTGATAATGAATGTTCATGATTGAAAGATTCACATGGATGTTTATGATTGAGTTGTAATGGATGTTCGATTATAGCCTAGTTATAACGTTTTTCAGTCTCCTGAACTTTGAATCCAAGAAGATCTTGTTTTCTAAGTTTTTTCTCCTTAGGCTGTTGGAAGACCGGTTGTCGAAAGAAGACCTTTTCATTTTATCCTCGATTTCTTCCTCCTACTCACCCTTACTACAACTTACTGACTAAAGTTGAATCGAGACCTCATTTGCGGGTGCATGTTGGTCTAGTTTTATGAGTTTAAACAATATTATCCCGAGTCTGCGCCCATTCGAACCCGTTTGAATTATTCATTGTGGCATACAAACTGATGGGTACTGGGCTTACCTCTGCCGCAATCCAGAGGTGACTTCTGGTGCTAACAACCCCAAACCTAACCTTTCAACAAAAACTTAGAAAAATGCATCCTAAATTAGAACCCACAGTAAAAAAGGAACTAAAAGAATTACTCATCGCCAAGATCATTTTTCCAGTCCGACATACTCAGTGGGTATCCAACTTATTCTCGGTAAGAAAGAAAAATGGGGAAATTCGACTTTGTGTTGATTTTCGTAATTTAAAGCGAGCCTCTGATAAAGACAATTACCCTGTTCCTCCAATGGAACAAATTTTGCAACAAGTATCTGGTTTTGAAAGGATATCCTTATTAGATGGTTTCTCAGGTTATAACCAGGTCCTTATATCTCCATCAGATCATTTGAAAACCACTTTTCGTACCCCATGGGGCACCTACGCTTATAGAAAAATGCCTTTCGGAATGATTAATGTCAGAGCCACCTTCCAGAGGGAAATGGACATTGATTTTCATTGACTTATCAACCAGTTAATTTTTGTCTACCTAGATGATGTCACTGTCTTTTCGAAGAACAAAAAATACCATTTGTCACATCTTAGGGCTATGTTAGAACGTTTCCGTAAGTTTGGTATTTCACTCAATCCTAAGAAGTCAGTCTTTGCAGTAGAACAGGGAAAATTACTTGTATTTATAGTCTGTAAATATGGAATGATAATAGACCCCAAACGAACCCAAGATATTTTCAACTTTCCTCCACCTTCTTCCAAAAAGGAAATGCAATCCTTTCTGGGTAAAATAAATTTCGTCAAACGTTTTGTTCCAATTTTTTCTGAGATGGTTAGACCTATGTAAAACCTAATAAAAAAGGATGTTTTGTACAAATGGGGACCACAAGAGAACCAAGCCTTTAATTCCATTAGAAAAAATATAACCGAAGCTCCCTCCTTGACGAGTCCTGATTTCTCCCAGGATTTCATGCTGTATACTTTTTCATCAGATAGATCTTATGTTGTTGTTCTCAAACAGAAAAATGATGAAAACAACGAAATACCTATTTCATTTATGAGATCCACTTTTAAAGGAGAAAAATTAAATTACCCCGCAGTAGATCAACACAAATACTTGTTTTCAAAGAAGTTAAACATTTCAGATCTTACCTTTTGAAGTCCAGGATAAAATTCGTTGTTCCTTACCCTGTTGGAAGAAACCTGTTAGTACAGAAGGAACTAGGGGAGAAAAGGGAAAATTGGATGACCTCCCTTCAAGAGTACAATCTCGAAATAGTACCTGCACAAATTGTCATAGGTCAAGGAATTTGCAAATTGGTAGCTAATTCAGTTGAAAAATCAGAAAATCAAACAATACTAGCGACAAATCTACATAACGAAACAAAAATATGTTGTACACAAACTCTGTCTAATTCATGGTATAATGATATCAGATTTTATTTGTTGCACGAAACTTCTCCTCAAAACCTTGATCCAAAAAAAATAAGACCATTGATTCTTAGATATCCATCTTTTCAATTAATTAATAATATATTGTTTCAGAAGAATTTTGACGGTGTTTTTCTGCGCTCCCTAGAAAAAGAAGAATATGAAAAGGTGTTAACTGAGCTGCATTTCGGCGATGACAGGGGTCATTTTGGTGGAGATACAACTGCCCACAAAGTACTTAGGGTTGGCTACTATTGGCCCACCTTATTTAAAGATGCTCACACTTTGTCTCTCAAATGTATAATCTGTCAAAAGGCTGCAGGACAAGTTAAGAAGGCTGCATTCCCTTTGCATCATGTTATGGTAGACACACCATTTCAGTAGTGGGGCCTAGATATTAATCCACCTTCTTCACAACAACACAAGTATATTCATACAACAACATATTATTTTACAAGGTGACCTGAGGCTTTACCATTAAAAGTATTAAACATGAGTCAAGTAGTTTCATTTTAAACTCTCATATTATCACTCGTTTTGGGATACCTGAATGTTTAGCTTTCGAAAATGCTTCTTATTTATCTTCCCTGGGTATGAATGTATTTTCTTTATAAAAAGAGATTAATACAAAATACTCTTCTAGTTATTACCCCCAAGGAAATGGTTTGGCTGAGTCAATAAAAAAAAATCTGATCAAAATAATAAAAAGAACAGTGTCGGAAAATCATAAAAATTGGCACAATACATTATATAAATAACTTTGGGCTGGTAGAGTCACTCCGAAATCCTCCATCGATAATTCTCTATTCTTCCTCATTTACGGGAGAGCAGCCATCATTCCTCCACACTCTTGATCCCTTCCCTGCAATGATCTCAGAAAGTTCAAGAAGAAGAATGTCCCCCTTAAGAGAATCAGATAAACGCTTTAATAACACTGGAAGAAGTTAGGACACAAGAAAAACAAAAATTAGACCAACATCAACAAATTGTTAAAATTTGGTTTGATACAAGTTCATCCTCAAAAATAAATTTTAATGTAGGGGATTTGGTCCTCAAATGGGACAAAGCACACGAGAATAAAGGAGAACATACTAAGTTTCAAAACCCGTGGCTGAAGCCTTTTGTCATTTCAGAGCAATTGGGTCCTAGTTCTTTTCGTTTGCACAAATTAGAGGGACAACCAGACACTTTTCTAGTGAATGGACAATCTCTCAAGAAATACTTCACCTGAGAAAAGTTAGACTTATCCCCTGTAAATATCCTTAGCTTTTATATTTCTTTTGTTCCATTTTTTATTTTCTTTTTTTTTTGTTTTTTGTGTTTCCTTAAGAATTATTTCTAAATAAAAATTCATTATTGAGGGGAATCATATCTTTTACTAACAACAATTGAAACAGTTTAATGCATCTACACATTAAGTTCTTAACTCAGATAAGTAATCTATAAGAAAGTTATGCTAGAAGTCTTTGCCAAATCGTTGTTCCCTGTTTTTTGTTGAAGTCTTAGGGAAATACAATTATCTTTAAAACTCCTTACGCTGTCCCAGTCCTAATGAGATCAAATCAAAGCGCTTCCCCACCCTTGAGACGATTTCTTAATTGAAATATAAATGTCCAAATGATGATGAAATTTATTAGTTCTTAAAGAACAAGAAACAATATTAATGATCATTCCTATGATTGCCTAGCTGTGAAATCTTTAGTATCACCCAGCTCTCTCATTATCATGAAGCTTTTAAATTTTAAAAATGAATATAGAGAGTTGGAAATACTTTAATGTGTGGAAATTGTGTGTAAACCAGCTAGGATACTAAACAAGTCTGTTGGTAGAAGGTAAATGCGCACATGATACCAAGACAACTTCACGGGGGTATTGAATAGGTCTGCAGGAAGCGAAGCAATGTCGGGTTCAAGATCCTTCAGGTATGTTTTTTAATTGATCAGATATCAAGATATTTTTATCATAGATGGACGAATTTTGGATGGGATCGAAGTACTTGAGAGGGTTAAATGACATCCCCGTCGAGGCTATAAACGTCTACTGGCAGCAGTGGCCCTGTCAACAATATTGGATTAACTTTTATAAATATCGTTTCCTTTTGATCGAAATGAAATTTCGGATTACAATCATTTTCTAGAACATTCTTCGATAGTGTGATTGTGTTAATTTTCTGAGTTAATTTCAAAACTCTTGATCTGTTTCAAAATTGTTTTTAGTGACTATTCATTTTATCTTTTCCCTGATATGAAGTTTTGATGATGCATAGATAACTGATTCACCCAACGATTCATCACTATTGGAAACCAACAATTCGTGTCATTTCATCGATATTTAAAACACACTTTTTGACGAAAAATAATATTTAATAGCCGCCTCTTTGTGTCTACGAAGACTTCAATTATGATTTTTGTTTGAAGAGTCACTTGATTGGTTGTTTTGTGTTTTTGAGTTTATTTTTTTAATAAATTTCTCGTTTACTCTTTTTCAATTTCATGATTGTTAAATCATGAAATTGAAATAAGCTTGGCATAAACACATCATACAAATTCTAAATTTCTCCTTGTGAAATTGGATAAGTCTTTAAAATACCTAATGATATTAAGAGTCTTCAAGGTTATTGAGCATATCATTTTGTGAAATGTTTCTTTACCATTAGGATATGAGCTAATCACGTTTGGGTTATGCCTTGATCATTTTTCATTTAGAGTTTTGATTGTTAGTTTACACCTTCACAATAGCTTTTGGCTTTAAAAACTTTGATATAAATCTATAATGTGAATGCTATCCTCGACCATCATATCATAGTCTAATCACTGTTTTACATGACTGTCAGCCGTGCTCTGAAACCATTAAACCCTTCTCATGCTTGCTTGAGCTTGCATTCATTTCATCATTGGTGGTGCTTAATAATTTGGGGCTAGTTTTTAGTAGAGGAGGTGGCTTTCGAGTATGTTGGTCCTCTGGTTCAGGGTTTAATCAATAGCTAAAGTGGTAGTCATGGTGGTTTTCTCCCGAA
The DNA here is from genome assembly GCA_032191745.1 of Picea mariana. NCBI lineage: Eukaryota > Viridiplantae > Streptophyta > Pinopsida > Pinales > Pinaceae > Picea > Picea mariana. Next base: position 66,310 of record JASDQU010103137.1, read on the forward strand.
ATTGTAGTTATCAGGCCACCTTCGACATTGAAAAGTATATCATTTGTATCAGGTGGTTTCAAACACATGCTCCTTTTTTTTGCACCTTCTGGTATATTGTAACCAAGTCTATGGCCCCTATGGTAAGGATAGAGATGAATGGTTCATAGGCCTTGCTCTCCCATGATGATCTCATGGATGATATCGCAGTGTTTGGATGGGTTACAATCATTTGAGGGTTTCAACCTTGAAATCGCACAAGCTTTCACCAAGACCTTCGATGGTACTAGAGCCAAAATAAGTGACTTACATTTGCAAGTCAGTGAGGAATCAATAGCAGAAGCCACATGCTTGTCATGAGAAGGAGACCGTTGGTTCAAGAATATAAAAATAAAGGGTATTCCTTGGCACCTGTTAATTATTTCCAGGAAGTCACACTACAATGTCAAAGGTACACCCATAAATTTGTTCAAGCATCGGTGACACGATTGTTTATTAATTATCAAGCAATTCGTTACCTGCGAGGGACGATATGGATTGGTATTTCTATTTCATATAGTCCTGTTAATCGTATTCTTAGGGTTTAGTTTAAACATTCCTTTTTACCTGCTTAAAATCCTTCATAATATGGCTCGGTTTTATGAGAGGCAAAACCCTAATTCACAGTCCAGTCTCTTTCATCATGGCTTGATCCGAGTCTTAGTCATTTCCCATTTGTCAAAGGCTAACTGTAAAAATTTCCTAGTTAGGAATGGTTTTGTTTCACTCACACCTGAAACGGTAAGTGATTCACCCATGTGTTTAGACAAGCCTACCATCCCTTTCCCATCGACTCACTCTCTGCAAGACCTCCATATCAAATTGCAAGTTACAGAAGACCCTGCGTTATTTACCGAAACCCTTATTGATTTTCATAAATCAATTAGAGACACACACGAGAGGCACAAATTCGTCCCTAAAAATTCTTTAGAGGAAGTCATGGATAAATTGAAGGGTAAGGTATATGTTACTCCCAATCTTGGGAAATATTTGGTTGATATAAACGAAATTAAAACCAAGAAGTAGGGAAAACATAAAATGCAGAGGGTTCAGGATATAGATTTCAATAAAAAAATGATGCAGGAGCATCGTTTCACCCATCAGCGTGCAAGCCAGCCAACCAACACTCATGCGCATTCAATGAAGGAGAGAGGCACTAACACCCTCATTTTAAAGTTTAAAATTGTAATTAAATGAGAATTAAATGTGTAAGGATGGAAGAGTCGAGTCATGCCTTTGGGCAGGCTGTAGGAGTTGATGTTGCCTTTAATGGATGACAACAAGAGGGCTCTAGATCTAATTCGGACTAGACATCCATTGAATTCCATTCAATGAAAATTAATGAGAGTAGGTGAGATGGAGGGAAGAGCTTGAGGAGCCCCTCTTTTGTATCTAGATAGAGTTAGTTCTACATGAGTTAGAAAGAAGCAAGAATAGATAGGATAGGAAGAGAGGAGAGAGCCAAGACTTTGTAGCAGTCCAATAATTTGTAACCTTTGTACATGCATTCTGAATATTAATACAAAGAGAAGTTTTTTCCTGCACATGAGTCTTTGTGTATTTTATGCATTTGAATGTCGATTATGTGTTTTTATGCTGTAGATGTCTGTTTGTTTCTGTCTGCAGGGATAGACAAAATTTGTTTTCATTGGGTTCTTTAATTTCAGTCTGGTTCTTTGTGGCTTCATGCAAAGGGTTGCATGACAGAGTATTGAGGGCTCTGTAAGCCAGTGCAAGAGTGCACTTATGAGTTATGTGGAATTCGGACAGAGACGTGCTAGGAGGGCGAGCCAGAGGAATAATAGGCTCAAGGGAGAAGCCTCAAGGTTGTTGAACACCTTGGAGGTGAGATTGTGCAGAGGAGGGAAGAGAGAGAGAGAGAGATAAGACAGAATCACTGAAGGTTCTGTAGAAGCTCTGCCAAGAGGGAATCGAGCGAGTGCATAGAGTGCACGGGAGATAACTCTCTTTCGAGTTTTGAGATAAGTGAAGTTTCAAGGGAAGACACTCATAGGGTTACTGAATACCCTATAGGGTCATCAAGGTGTGCTTGATTAGGAAGTTGTAGAAGAGGGCACTTCCATCCCTTCAATGAGAGAAAGGGGCAAAGACCATTGAGGTCCAAGTAATTG